>JBCJKH010053384.1:66783-82186 GCA_039877255.1 Loriculus beryllinus
TGTACAAATAGAGATAGATCAGTAGTGGATAATGGATTTAGGATTCCTTTCAATGGGAAGGCTAAACATTAATTAGTGTCTTTTAAGGAGGGGTTTTGGGATACTGCAACACTTGATCTTGGCTATGATTCTACCTAGTAAAACACTCATTTGTTTTAGTGTTGAAGACCAGATGGAACAATCATCACTCTACTTCTGGGACCTTTTGGAAGGAAGTGAGAAACCTGTGGTTGGAACAACATGTGAGTGTCTCATCTAGAGAAGTAACTTAGAGATCTGAAATGTGTGTGCTAATTAAAGCATCTTGAAACCAGTGGAATATACATGGAAGGCTATGAAATTAAGCACTTCCAACTGCATGTGTTCACTTGGTTGTCCAAGGGTAAACTGCTGGTTGCTTCAAGTTCTGTTTAAGTACAGCTCAACAACAGTACAGCATGCTTTCTTTTTCCAGGTAAAGGCTTACTCTTCCTCTAATGTACTAGCACCTTCTTGTGGAATAAAGATCGTAGTAATTCAAAAGCTGATGCATGAATACCTTACAGAACCAGCAGTAGGAAATTTTTTGGGTAGCTATGTGCAAATGGCTCAAGATTGGAACACTGTTCCCAGCCAAGAAATGCCTAGTTGAATAAACTGATGTGTTTTACAAAGCTTCATTAGCCCCAGGATGAAGGTCCCACAGCACTGAAGATTGTCTTGTAGGAATTCAAGGTTCATACCTGTTGTCTAACTACAGTGCAGGATACCACACTAAGGAAGGATAGTCATAGTGGAACTTGCTGTGTTACCTAACCATGTACAGTGCAGTCTTACTTTGACCTGCTGCAAGTGTCCTCATTTTTTGAGCACAATGATCTGTGGGACTGTACATGTTTTATTCCATCTGTGGCTTAGTTTCAACAACCATGGTTGTAAACCAGCATATACATTCTATGTTCCTATTTAGAACATGCAGAAGAAATGTGAAGAAAGTCTTTCTTATTGCAAACAGACCTTGCTTTTCCCATCTACTCTGGTCTTGTAATGGCTGTATAGCAGTATCTTTTATTTGTAATTGACAGTGTTGTTGAAGCTGTAGGACCAGAGCACTAGTGTACCTATCTAATTTCTGTATGCTGATAGTTGAGCTGAAGATTAAGTGTTAACTCTTTTCATGTAGTTCTGGACAAACTGCAAGCTGGTGTTGTATTGTTACAGGCTGGTAACTTTAACTTTGTGTCTGTTGACATAAATTGATAGCCTAGTTATTTTGAAATCCAAACTTTTGTAGCTTTTTGGCTATAACCTAAACTTTTTTGACTTTTTGTCAGTATCTCTACACCTTTAGTGTCAGTCTTGCACAAGCTATACTTGAGCTAAAGCTATTATGACTTCTTACTAGCATTCACTGCTTTAGGAAACAATTTCCTATACCCACATTAAATTCAAGCTACAATTCTTGTTCACGTGGTTGTCGCTGTTAGGAGGGATTTCTTGCTGAATATTTTTCCTGTTTTTAAGGCTGCTGTTTTTCTAGCTTCTCTGAAAGAATTTCTAGCATGACTTCTGGGCCCTTACTGTCTATGTTGCTGGCTTTTTTGCGTAAAGGGGAAAACTAGACAGTTCTTGGAGTACACAGTTAAGTTTTTTTCCTTTCCAAAATTCAGAGGGTTAAGTTCGGTCTGGAACAGTCTTTTGCTTACCACCCCCTGCTTGTTTCTGCAGTTCTTAACTTTTTGGTCTGAGACTTACCATCACTGGGAGGAGGGTGTTGTAGGGCAGTTGCATAGTGAGTTAGTTTGGCTTTACCTTTGCTGCAGTCTGTACAATGTGCTTTCAGTATCAGTGCTGGCTAGCTTACAGGATAAACGAAGGGTAAACAAATTCATTTCTAAGCATGTGGTAGCTTTCTAAGACTAGGTAGCTCAGTGTTGACCTTGTGTGCATTTAAACACAAGTTTGCTGTCTTACCTCTGGCTTACAAAAAATGCTTTCAGCTGTAATATATAAAGTAGTTTAACAAATACTTTCCTTTACTAAAACACTTTATTGTAATAACTCAGTAAGATGTGTGAACTTGGAAAAGTTGCAGTTTATGTAAAGGGAGGGAGTAAAGAGTTTTGATTTGAATACTCCTTAATTTCAAATTGTAATATCCTAACTGCATGGTTTTTTACTCTTCAGATAAACACATGAAGGACCTGCTGTCCAAGCTTCTGGACTCTCGCTACTTTGAAAGTATTCCGACGCCTCGCACCGCTGTGCCAGTAGAAGAAATGGAAGAAGTAAATAAAAAATCTGAGAGAACAAGACACTTGTCAAAAGGAGAGCCTGTCAAAGAACCAGGTGGAATATTGCAGGGTTCAATTTCTATGTCATTGTGTTGGGATAAGCTTGAACTGATGACTGACTTTGCATAGCTTGAGACTAAATCTAATCCTGTGCAGTGGCTTACTTGTAGTGTTGCAGATAAAATTGAACCTGCAAGGCTTTCTGCCCTATTCTGACAAATATTGTAGGGGAAAAACTATCTAATTCATAGTAATAAGATGTTTTTGTCATCTGAGCAAGTCTTCATGTTCAAGGTGTGAGAATTGTCTAGTTTTGAGAATGCTACATATTACAATAACTGAATTACAAGTACTACAAAATCTTTTTTAACTCCACAAATTTAAAGCAGAAAATAGGCGCTTATCTAAAAATACCATGCTGAATGACAAGCTGAGCTTTAACAATTGGCACTACTATTTGAAGTAGAATTAAAGACTTGCTACTGCTTGTTCTGTCTTTCTGCATTTGCTAAGTTGAAACAAATTAACATCCTTTCTCTAGAATCCATTGTGGAGCTTATGAAGTCTGAAATACAGCCACAGGAGGTAAGATATTCCACTGCTAATTGCTTTCCTTTAGTATATGATTTATCAGAAATACAACAGCATTTCTGCAGCTTGTTTTTTAGACTTAAGGGAGACTGAACAGTAACTTAGGTATTGCTTTATGTAGGAAGCATTGGTTTGGTTGCATTTCTATTTCTAAACCCAAATTTATGGTTTCTGTGGGGTATTCTGGGGTAAATGGGCCAGGATTACATGAAGTAGTATAATATTTTAATTCTCTGGTGCTTTCCTGACTAAACCAAAGATCAGCCTTTAGGGTGGAAACAAACTGGTATTTAGTGTACTACAGTATAGAAAAAATACACACATACTAAAGCTGTCTCTAAAAGCTAAGCTTATTGCAGTAAGCTTGATATTGGTGGGGTTGCAAATGATACAGATCATGTTCTGATTTGTCAGAAAAGTACGGGTCTTAGCACAGACTTGTGTGCAGAGAAGTGCGTAGACTTGTTTCAACAACCATTTAGTCATTGAAGCACATCTGTCTATACATGTTGAACATGTATAGACATGTTTCAACAACTAAGTTGAAGTTTAGTACTCAAACTTCAACTGGGAATAGCAAAAATCCCATTGAACTTTAAAATGTGGGAAGAGGTATACTTCTGTAACAGGGAATACTGATTCTTGAAATTCTGAATCATTTCCCAGGTATCCCATTAGGAGGGTGCACCCCTGAACAAGTTTTTATAACCTGGTAACACTTGTTACCTGACTCTAAAGGCTTATTCTGGTGACTTGTCAGAAAGTCTCAGCCAGTGAGCCTTGTACATTCTTCATATATTTACTTCCTGTTTATGACAAAGTGGTACCCAGGGAAAACTTCAGGGTGCCTTCACTGAACTCAGAATTACTGAGCAAATGTAGCCTGTCCAGTTGTAGAAGTCCAGAGGTACTGAATCTGAGAGTAGTGACTTTTAGTATTTAAGCTCCATTAAAGATGAGGGTTATACTTAGTTACTGGGTCAAAGACTGTGTGGGAGATGGTGCTGCTGTTCTTAGCAGAATGTCTGCTAATCTAGTAACACAGCATTTTAGATGCTTAGGTGGAGAGCTGCGTTCATAAAAAATCACAGTTGAACCTGATATTGTCACTGCCTAGGAACACCAGTTAGCATTGAGGATAATAGATTTACTCAGCTCAAGTATGTATCACTTGTGCTGCTCAGGATTGTTTCATGCTTCTCTGGCCTGCCAAACAAAGCTAGTCTGCAGTGCTGTAGGATAAAGGCATGGCTGTCCTAATACTTTCTACAGCTACTTAAACTGTCTGGGCTCTGCTTTTAGTCAGAAGTTTTCAGTAGCTGGGTAACCTAACTTACCTGAACTGTAGTAGCAGAATGTTTTCTTGGGAGCCATTAAGTTTCTCTGGTCTGTGTAGTTTCTCAACAGGCGTTATTTGCCTGAAGCAGAAGGCTCTGTCAAGAAGAAGCCAGAAGAGCCAAAATCTTGGGAAGCTGGGTATGCTAGAAAGCAAGAACCTCCGAAGTCCTGGGAAATGCTTGTTGATAGTGAAGAGCAGGAGCAGAAGCAGAAACAAGAGACCTTAAAGCCTTGGGAAGCTCGTGTTAGGCAGCAAGAACCGAAAAGACCAGATTCTCCAAAGCCTTGGGAAATTCGTGTTAAAGAAGAGGGACAGAAGCGTGAGCCTGCAAAGCCCTGGGAGACCCATGTTGAGGAGGAAGAACAGAAGAAGCAGGAAGCTCCAAAGGTCTGGGTAGCACGTGTCCGAGAGGAGCAGGAGTCCCTCAGGCCTTGCGTAGCAAAGGCTAAGGAAGAGCAGGACCAGAAGAAGCAGGAATCACCTAAGCTGTGGGTAGTAAAAGCTAGGGAAGAGCAGGAACAGAAAAAGCAGGAGTCCCTAAAACCTTGGGTAACCAAAGTTAAGGAAGAACCAGAACAAAAGCAAGAATCTCTAAAACCTTGGGTAACCAAAGTTAAGGAAGAACCAGAACAAAAGCAGGAATCTCTAAAACCTTGGGTAACCCAAACTAGGGAGCAGCCAGAACAAAAGAAGCCAGAACCTGTGAAATCATGGGAAATGCCTGTTAGGAAAGAGCCAGAGCAAAAGAAGCAGGAGCCTGTGAAGGCTTGGGCTGCACATGTTAGGGAGGAGCCAGAACAAAAGAAGCAGGAGACTCCAGAGGCTTGGGGAAAAGCTGACAGGCAGCAGCAAGTGTTGTCACAGCAGTTACAGAACCCTCTGAAGTCCTGGGGAGCTGCAAGTATTGGGCCAAAGGAGCAGATGGGGCCAAAGAAGTTTGATATGGAACCCAAAGAAGTGAGTTGGCATATGTAGTGTTACCTGTCATAAGCTTTTGACACTAGTGTATTGGACTAAAGCTACCTCTTAGCAGAGGCTTTACAGGGTGCATTTTATAGGCCTTTATTTATTTCAGTTAAATTCTTGGGGAAAATATTCTGGCAGTTAAAGCTTATATTGGAATACAAGATGGTTTGCTTTACTTCTTGCATCAACACAGTATTGCTTTGTTTGAGCCTTGAATAACTGCTTTATGCGTAAGATAGAAGACATAACTTAGTTCATCCCTAGTTAATGGCTTTGTTCACCCTTAGCAGTACAAAGCAAGTGTGACTCAGCCAGCAATCAAATTGTGTGTGTCTGTATGCAAATAGCACTTCAGTAATTCTTTTTAGGCTTTTAATTGAAATAGCTGCTGATTCAAGACAGATCTAGATCAAGGACTAGCAATTGTGTAGGGGCTTATGTATGTATTTCCAGATGAATGCATAAACCATACTGCTATCCTGAGGTGTTTAACAATAGCTATAATTTTAGAAATGTAAAATGAAAGCTGCTGCAGTGCTTCAAGCTAAGCAGGCTGCTAGCATCTGCTTACATTACCTTCTTTCTCACCTGTGGTCAGGGAGTAACAGTTCTAACTCAAAACAGATAACTGTGAACTTTGTCTTCCATGTTCTGTCATTAAGAGCAGTATTCAAGCTAGAGTGAGACTTCAGGAAGAAAAGCAAGTTTGTGTACAGTGTTGTCAACACTACTGTCTTGTTTCTACAAGAGAGCAGAAATCTGTTAATTCCATATTACTCATAGCAAATTATTAAGTTTAAATCTTGTCAGTAAACTTGATGTAACTGGAAAATGGATGTTCTTGTGCCTAGAAGCGGGACCGCAAACTGAAGGTTGAACCTGAGATTAAGAGAGTATGTAACATGCAGCACTGGGTAACAAAAGGGGATTAAGGTGTTTGATTCATCTTTACACTTGAGCTGAGTAGAATCTGTTCACTGGTGGTACAGGTATAAAACTTGGTGGCTTCACTGAGTAAATCTGAGCACAAGGAGGTGTTGTGCACCCAACTATGCGTAGTATTACTAAAACAATCTGAAGTATTTGAATAATTTCAAGCACTTTAAGATGCCTTGGATTTTCTGGTGTCAGATAACCTTAAAGCTTAAATGCAAGTTGCTTGCATGAACTCTTGTTTTCTACATAGGATGGGCAGATGGATGGCTTAAGTGTTAAACAAAACTTTGATGCAGTAAGAAAAAAAGGGGTTTCTGCAGTCAGTTGGAGAAACTTGCAAATTGCCTAAGAATCTTTGTAATGTGCAGGTGTGCATGTCAGCAAAACTAAACTAAATGAAATGTTGGAATGTGAGATTGTTCACTTAACTCAGCAACCCACCTTAAGCAAAGCATATTTTAAGTATTCAAACTTTGATTTCCATAGACCTTAGTGAAACACTAGCTGGCTTTGTTTTTGCTTGGTAGTTATTGACAAATCCAATATCAAAAGTATATTGACTCAATAGAAAGCAACACAGGTATTGTCAAGCTAGCTAGGTTCCATTTACAATTTTGAGAAAATTGATATATCTTTGACTTGTCAGGTACATACAAAGCACAATTAACAATAATATTGAAATTTTAATTAGGAACTTTCTCTTGCCTTTCCTTATATGAAGAGAGAAGAGGCAATGCAGTGCTATAGCTGGATACACTTTGCTTGGTTACATGGTTAAGCTAGTGCTCACTGTTGAAATTACAGTTTAGGTTTCACCATCCCAGCTTTCTTGGTACTCCATAGCTAACAAACCTAAGAAAGAATTGTGGTATGAGAGTTAAGTTTTACTGGCCTGTGGGGTACTTGAAATGTTTGTTGGTGTTGCACAAAAGTAAACCTTCAGTCTCTAAAAATTCAAGCTTTAACAGGAGGGCTTAGTATATTGGCTTTCTGACTAGTAAAATTCCGGAGTGGTCACAGTGTCTTTACATTGGTTTGCAAATGACTTACCAGGTCCTAAAAAAAATTCTAAGTATTTCAACTCTGGTTTTAGTCAATTCTCTGGACAGAAACAGTATAAGAAGTATTGAAGTTAGGTTTCAGGAACATATTATGACAAATTACACCCTAAACTTTCCAGTGCTGTGTAAAACTGACTTGAATGTTGCTTGAACCACTGATGTTAAGTGATCTGAGCATGTAAGTTTGATGTGAGCTGGACTAACAGGTTACTACACTCAGAATCTGCCACCATCTTGTATTGACTTCCAGAAATATCTAACTGTAGGCTAGAAAGAAAACTTAGTTTAAGGATATCAAGTTACGTGCTCTTTCTCAAAGCATCTCTTACAAAGGCATAAAATCTAAAATACTTTAACTTCCTGATACTTCTTTGTGCACTTCTTGTATAGCACTTGATTACTCTAGCTTGGAACACCTAAGTGCAACAAAATAGCAAATTGAGGTAACTTCAGTATAGCTACTTTGGGCTTGTGTATTTTAATATATGCAGGAACTGGAAGGAAACTTCTACAGGCTAGAGAGTCTCGGTGTTTTAATCCTGGCTTAAAGCCCTAATATTGTACATGTAACCCTGTATGCTTGCTCTTCTAGTTGGAAGAATGCTACCAGGGTAATGTACAAGTGTATGAGCTGGGGAAGGAGGTAAAGAATTAACAAATTGTAAAAGCATACAGAAAGCTCTGTCATCTTTGCAATCACAAGCGAAACTGCAATTTCTGCTGCTTCCATCCTGTTAAGGCTGTTTTTAATTGTGCTTAATGTACAAGTCTAACTTACCTAACTAGTGGACAATCTTAATGGCTGTAGACACCGCCAGGCTTGGCCTGGTTAGATGACTTAACAGTGAAGGACTTACTATCAGTTTTCAGAACTACAGAACAACTTTGGTAAGGTACTTGGGTCTTAGTAAACTGCAGTGAAGAGGAAAAAAATAGTAGAACACTTAAACCCATAATGGATTTACCATGACAGCAAGTGTTTTAAGATTAAGTCTGCTTGTAAGTGAGGGCTAATAAAATGATGTACAGGAAGACTGATTCCTAGTCACTTAATCTGTAATTTGCTGAGTTTTACCTTTATTCAACTGTATTGTTTGTCCTGCAGTTAGATTCTCAATAGCTTTAGTGTCTCTTCATTAATGAAAACTATACAGCATAATGCACGTGCATCAGGAAGTCTAAGACAGTAGTATGAAGACGTGCTCTTAGCTGTAGATAAAAGTAAAACTTCCCACAGCTCAACAAGTGGCTATTGTGTGGACCACAAGTTCTAGAGATGGAGTCCTTTACAATTAATGTGCTGCGTGTACATGGATTATGCTTTGTGAAGATCACTAAAGCTTGCAAGTTTCTTCCATGTCCATGTTACTGGAAATTCTGCAAATGCTAGGGATTAGTTCCAGATAACTGCTGAAGACATGAAAGAGTAGTTTGGGGTTTCTTGTGCTAAAATTGGATGAAGGGTACTCTGTTAATTTGTGTTGGATTTGTGATGAATGTCATGACACATACCCTTCTGCCATATAATGGCAGTTTTCTAATCAATTCATACAAATACTCAACTGCTATATAGTATATTGTGGTCATCTGCTATTGGAAAGATAGGAAAGTAAAGGCTTTCATATGTTCCTGTGTGTCTCAACATTTGGGCCAGTTGAAATAATGCAGCTATTTAATGTCTTCAGAATTTCCTTCCTCTAGCTGCAGAGACAAATGTAAGGGAAGCAAAGCTTTAGAGAATCACTAAAAATAATGGGTTTAAAATACTTGGAACAAGCCTACCACTTCAAAAGACAAGTCAGGCTATCTAGACAGTCTGTTGTTATTGTCATCCTGAAAATAAGAAGGCTTCTGCTATCTAAAGAGTTTACTGTCATGATTTTTCTGATACCTTAAACTTATTCTCTGACAAAACACTTCCGTCTCAATGTGAAGTGAGAACAAGTTGTGATGAACTGTTAAGGGACCATCTGAAACAATCAAAGAGTACAAAGTTCCTGCAGAAGTAAACATTTAGCCACAAAATCAGGCTCCCATGTGGGAGTACAGGTGTACTTTTCATGCTAGACTTTGAAAAGTTTAACATAATGTACCAGCTCCTGCAGGAAGTATTGAGAGTACCCAGCTTGTTAGTGGAAGCACCTTGGTCTAATCCTGAGTAACCTGTTTGCAATATATCTCTTGGGTGCACTTTCTTCAGAATGTCTGGAAATGCCATCCTAAAGATCTGCACTTATTGGTGTGGGTTCTACTGGGAGGGGGAATATGTTTTAAACCTTGAGTGATGGAGCTTTGATTTTTAAGCTTGTTCTGGCCTTCAGCCTGGATGTGTGGGTTTCCTAATGATGCACTAAATGTAGGCAACTTATTGTCATCTTGTACACTTGACTGTATGAAGCTGAATGAGATGAATTAATGTTGTGGCAACAGTAAGCTGCTGTTATTTAATAAAGTGAAAATTTGATTCAGGAAATATCAATGACAACACCGAATTTCTTGGCCCATGTTTTCTGACACTTATAGGTTGCTCTGGAAGTATATTGGATAAGATACCTTGTTTCGCTTCCAAGTATTAGGTTTAATGTATTCTCCTCCTATTAGGTGCCTAAACCTGTACATCAGCCAGCTGCAGAATTTTGTTCTACTTCAACTCTTCCAAAAGATCCAGTGTTGAGAAGGGAAAAACTTCAGGATCTGATGACTCAGATACAAGGGACTTACAACTTCATGCAAGTATGTGGGGTTTTCTTGGATTTCTTTTTGTTTTCTCTGCTGTTATGGCACACAGCTCCAATTCCTGCTGGGTTAGGGAAAACAGCGCTACCAGTGTGTGTTTGCACTGAATGAATGTAGCTCTAATTAGCTAACAGCAACTTGTCAAATGAGAACGTTTCATTTATATCTAGAGTTTAATCTTTTTTTCTCTCAACGGATGATCTTTTTGCGAAAGGAGTCCATTCTGGATTTTGATAAAGCTTCACCAAGTGCCATTGGTTCATCCCAGCCACCTTCAGTTACTCCAGCAAGTAGCCCTGCAGGTAGGTAATACTGTAAGTGTGTATTGTACGTGAAATTCCTGCTAACACTAACAGGATTTGGTTGGGCTGTAGATCTGTAGGCCTGGTGAAGACAGCTTGTCTAACTATAAAACAATACTAATGTCTGATTAAAAAAAAAGAGGCAGCTCAAACCACTTAACTGCTTATTAGTTACTGGAGGTGGCTTAAATTGGTGTATCTGCCTGGAAATGGAGTGTTTATGTAATCACTGACTGGCATGTGCATCTGAACTTAGCAGCAGAATTGACATACTGACAACTTGTCTAGATGTGGTGTATATAAACACAAGCTGTCAGTAAGTTCAGGACAAAGCAGTTTTCTGGCCATACTTGGGAAATGAGAACTTGTTAAGAAACTGTTTGGGTGGCTCTTTGGCTGTGAAACCAAATTAGCCAGATTATTACACCTTTCTAATATAGAAAGTGGGTATCTCTTTTGTGGTAGAATTATTTTATAATTGAATACTTCTTCCCCTTTTTAAAAAGTTTTCAGTGGGGTGTAGTTTACTGATGCTAATTTTAAATATTTGCAGTGCACACACTTGAAATAGTGTGCATTTTCATACACCAAATGCTTTCAAAATGTAGAACTGCGCACTGAAACTCCATGTAGTGTTTGAATTTAAAAGCGAATGTTGCTTAACACTTTCTTTTTCTGCAGCTTCAAAAGAACAGGAGCTGCCAAGTCCGACTGACTTTCTTCAACAGCCCCTTCAAGTAAGTTGAAGTAAGCATTGTCCTGAAGAGGCAGAACTGCAGCCGTGGAATGGCATAGAGGTTATGCCCTAGAGCAGACTTAGTACTTCAGTTGCTTTTCTTGTTGCCAGTAGTTTTGTAACAAATTTCATGTAACAGTAGCTTACAAAGCTAAGATCACTCTAGTGCTGACAGAGTTGACTGCTCTTCTGCTTGAAAAGAAGCAACAAATACTTAAAATTTCCTGAAGTAAAAAGTATGTTGAGGACATGCTGAATTAGTTTGAATACTTAACCTATAGGTTCAAGTCGTAGCTGATAACTGTGTGCCGAAGAACATGCTGCTGCTTTGTTATATAGTGCATGTGTTCATCTTTGAGGTCTCCACTTACACCAAAGGTAGTGTGTCAAGCTCTGGCAGCCATGGTTACGTGAACCTTAAAATCACTTACTGGACTTGAGTGCATTGCTACTTTGGCTTTTAAATAGGCTTCCTTGCCACGAACAGGAATTCCTGAGAAACTTAGATTACTGTTCAAAGCACTTCAGCTCCTGCCTCGTTCTGAGGCTTACTTTAAAATGCCCTGAGTGTGAGTTTCAGTGAAACCAAATGTTTAAGACAATATTTTAAAACTTTATCTCTTTTCTTGCAAGGCTCCTGCTTCATCTATTGCACTGCATGGTTCAAATACTTCCCTAGCATCTGCTGATCAGACTCTTTCTGGCTCTGAAACAGAAGACTTGGTGACACCACAGACACCGCAGGTAATATACCTTGGGCTTCATTGGCATGCAAAAATCTGTGATAGCTAGCCCTAACAAAAATTGTGGTGGCACCTCTCCTGGAGCAACATAGATGGACGGAATGGAAGTAACAGCAACAGTATAGCCTGCGTTCTGGAATATCTAAAGATGGCTGGGAAAGTTTTCCTAATCCACATGAATGCAAAGTGAACAGTCTGCCCCTTGAAATGGGAAGGGTGTGCGATGAAGAAATGCAGGCTAGAGTGATGCATGTTTTTGTGGGAACACATGAGCAGCATGAATATTTGCTTTGGTTACAGTGTAGAATACTCCCTCTAATAACACAGAAGATGCATAAATTGGGGTATTATCATGAAATAGCAGACTTCTGTGTAAGGCTGAGATACGTTCTCTTGAGCAGTAACTGAAAAAACAGTCTTGCTAATGTTCAGCCAAGACCTTAGAATTTGTGTTAACTGTATGTGCAGTTAAGTCTTCAACTAGCATTCAGATATTGTTTAGAGGCACAAATAATGTTTTAGCTTATGTAAATCACTGTCTTAAAGACCTCTTGCTTAGTGTGATGCTGTCTTCAGAAACACAGCTGGCTCTTCCTGTTAGAAATCTCTAATACAGTGTATGTAGATTATAATGGGAGAATGTTAATGCTTCTAAAATGTTTTTGCAGATGTACATGCCATCAGTATGCTGTGCATGTGTATTCCTTAATAATACTATATAGGCAAATACAACAGTCTTGATGTGAATATTAGTCTTGCTGCTCCTTGAATCAGAAATTTTTGCCTGGCTCTTGACACCTTCTCTCATTTACACAGTGTCAGAAGACTTCTTGTGCTGATAAGGATTAAATAATTTTAGTGTTTAATATGCATCCAGAAGACTTGTGCTGTGCTATAATGTAGAGCATTGATTTAGTAGAATGCTCCTAGTTTATCTACAAACTTACTGTTTGGAATTAATGTTGCTTGTGCCTAGTGCCTCTAGTCCCTTGGGCTTAGGGTGTGACGTCTTTTCCAGTCCTTCTCATAGAGAGCAGTAGATGTGCTGAGACCAAAGCTTAACCAGGGAATACACTTCATGGTGACAGTGCACTCTCCTGGCATGTGAGTGCATACCAGTTCTGATGCACCTGTGATGGTATACATGGTGAGAATTGCACTGGCAGTCCTTAGCCCTCAGCTGTGCATCTAAGTGTAAGCAACTCTTAAACTTAGAATTATAGCGTGAACTGAGTAGAACATGCGGATTTTGCAAAAGCAAACAGAATTTGGCTCTGAAGCCTCGTTCAGCAGAGCTTTCCAGAAGTTTAACATTAGATGTCTTTGTTTAATTCAAGGAGACAGATGTGTATCAGACTTCTTTGTAACAACTGGTTGAAGCAATCTGCAGTTCTTAAAATGACCTGATTTTGTAGGGCTAGTTGTACAACCTGTTGTGTAAGAAGGGTAAGCAGTCTGAATCTGTAATGCTAATTACTTGAAGTTTTTGGCTAAGATGACTATTTAGTAGATCTACTTTGGACCTGATTTTTGTCATGGTTTTTCAAAATCCACTTATTTCAACTTAGACACTGGTATACAGAAATTCGTGCTTTCTGCAGTACTTCTTGTAATAGCAGGTGCATGTATGGCTTCTTCTAGGCATCAGCATCGCTTTCTCAAGAGACTGAGAAATATACTTCCCAGCCACTGTATCAGACAAGTCCATGTATTTCTGAGCCCCTTATACCCAAAAAGATTGAAATTGCCCAGGTAAGCTATTGCAAATACAGGGGGTAAGGTTGCTGAAATGTCTAGCGGCTTGTATTTCTTTGGCTTCTGATTCCTATAAATACTGGTATTCTAAATTAACACTTCACTTTGCTCTCTGCAAAGATGAGGCTTAATGCTAGTTAATACTTGTTCTGGACAACTCAGCATTGTTGTAATCTGAAGCATTGAGAGGGGAAAATAATGAAACCCCCTAAACTTCTTGAGTTCCTTTGGTAAAGAGGAGTCACTTTTAATATCAGCCAGAAAATCATCTTCCAATAAGTGGAACAGAAGGCATTCTGTTTCCTTAGTGGTGAGGAAAAAAAACCTAATATCTCTTTTGTGAAATTATTACACTGAATGGTATGTATAGCAGCTCATAGGCACATTTCACTTAATCAGCAGAGACTGCAATAGAAGTTCTGTTTGCTGAGGATGCACAGCAAGATTTGGAATTGTAAGCAAAAACTATTTTGTAGCTTTACTATGTCCAAATGTCATCCTGTAGAAACTGCTGACTTCTGTCAGTCTAGGCTTTAGAACAAATTAAATGCTCTGATACTGCCTGATAACTATCAAGTGACTTTTCATTACATTTATTCTTCCCTCAGGCTACTGTTCCCCTCCCAAGTGAACCACAGTCACCACTGCCTACTTCAAGCACTTCCATGACACCAGTACCACCAGCGCAAAGCTTTCAGTCTCCTCCAGCAAGCAGCAGTTCTGTCACAATAACAGCAGCTCCCTTTCAGGCTATGCAGACTGTAAGTGTGCAGAATGGTTTACAATAATGCTGGTAACTTAGTCGTAATACTGGGGAACTGGATCCTCTTGATAGAGTATGGAACTTCATAGATCGTTTTGATACAAGGACAGATCCTGGTTTTGCTTTGTATAGTCACCATATCAAATACTGGGATATATTAGTAGCCTCAAGGAACTAAGAGGGACAAGTGAGACCTGAAATCAACAGATTTATAGCTATGCCCCAAGGTACAGTTGACTGTACTTAAACTGTTCTTAAGCATAGATTTTGAATAATAGACTGCAGAGGAAAGAGGAAATCTTCAAGTATAGCTGTTAGGATGAAGAGCTTTCTGAAGCCTGAACCTGTCTTGCTGCATTTTAAACTGTTTGCTTCAATATGATAAAACTTGGGCCACTCAACTTGTGCAAAATGTGTCCTTGATACACTGTAACTCATCTTATCTTGCTTACAAGGAGTCGATATAGATGTATGGGGAATTTTCCACGCAGACTGTATGTGGTGTTTTTTGCAAGCAGATACTGGTTTTTTTCCACACCATACATCATTACTAATATTATTCAACATCACTAATGTTGCTACTGCCTGGTAATCTGCAGCTCAAGTTTAGAGGGACTCACAGGAAGGGTCTCCGTTTAGGTGTTAATGTTTCCTTCCCTGTACTTGGTCTTTCTTACTCCTGATACCTTCTCAAGATACTAGAGACCTTTATTTAATGTTCGTGCCCAAAAGCAAGCTTAGAAAAAAGTCAATCTCCAAAGGCATCCTCTGTTTCAACAAATGTCACAGTGCTGTTCCACAGCTTGCTGGATGATCTGCATCTGGCAGTACTGACATACATAGTAGGATTTGGTGGAAGGAGATAGCTAATAGTCTTTTAAAGCACAGGCTGCAATTAAAATATATGGCACTCTGGTGTGGCCTGTAGAAAATCATACCATGACTTTCTCTTTGGTTTTTGGCATTTGTATAAGAGGTTCAAGTAGAGCCTTCCTCAAATGTACAGACTCGGATACAAATAAGGGAAGTGATGGTAGAAAGGTGGTTTTTTTTCCAAGACAGTTCTATTTAAATTATGCTAAGTTGCTAGGTGGTAATTTTTCATCAAAATGGAGAAATAGCAGTCTGCCTAATGAAGTAATTTAAATGCAAATGAAGAAAAAGGTATTTGAAAATTACTGGGAGTTCTTTAAAAGAATAAA
>JBCJKH010053384.1:82260-94302 GCA_039877255.1 Loriculus beryllinus
ACTGAAAGTATACTTGAATTACTGCTCTGGAGTTTTCAGAAGTGTTAAATATTGAATATTTCTCTTGGGATTTTTGGGTCAAACTGGCAATTGCCAGGATGTTAATTCCTCTTTTAGTCATAGTAGTCTTTAACTTTGCAGTACTTTTTCTTCCCTATGTTAGATTCTCACCACTGACAGGAAACCACAGCCATTGAATTTCAGTAGATAGCCAGGAGGTAGGTGGCTCCTTGCCAATAATGGTAGTACAGTGACAACAATGGAAGCATGTGATTACATGTCGCCAGGTATCTGAACATCCTATTGCTGCCATTGTGCTTATGGAAGCCTAAAGGCAGATCTTATTTGTAGCTGTAGTCTATTACTAGAATTCTACTTGTAACCCTCACTGTAGGGAAAAGTAGACCACTTGCTACAAATACTTCAGGATGTGGGAGCTGACAGCCTTGCTGCACTGTATCCTCTTCTAGAAACAGAATTGCTTCTGTTCACTTTGATCACTTCATCTGGTAAATTTAGAAAAATCAATTTGTTATGGTTCAAAAGCTAACACGTTAGTATCATGAGGGATTTCTGTACTGTCTCCCTCTTAGAGGCAGTTCTTGGTTTCTTGACCTTGTAAGAAGTGTTCATTTCCTATTTTAATTTTAGAGGCTTCTGCAAATTGACAACAGTTGTCAAGCTGTGAAGCTGTTCCTTGCATCTACCTATACTTTTCCCCTGGTCTGTCTACAGACAGTTTGTAGTCTTGGGAAATGGTCAGATGTACTTCTAGATTCCATTATCAGTACTGCTGACAGCTCTTTATGTGCTTTTACTTGAAACAGACTTCTTTCCCACTTGATCTTGGTACTAGTTGCTTTTGACAATGTCAACTCTGGTAACTTTGGATTATTGGCTATAAAGCAGAAGAGTCACTGGAGTGACTGAACTCTGGTTGATTAGATTTAACTAACAGCATCCTTGTGCCACCCTTCTGCCCAGTCTGTAACACTGAAATTTGAATTACAAAAATTAGCTTAAATGTTTACTCAAGAAGAAAGTTGAGGCTCACTTTACCAAAGGGGTGAAGGATGTCTAATAGAGTGGATAGCAGTGTTTTATCTGATTCCAAGACATGTATAAAGACAAATCTTTTTCCAAATATGGACATCTGTCTTGGTATAGGCTGTCTCTGCTTCATGTCAAAAGCTGTAGGATGGATAGCCAGTGAATTTAATAGTGGATTTCTCATGGAAAGTAGCTTACTATATGGTAGCTCTTCTGTTCAAATATGATGGCTACGGTCAGTCAAGCTGTTTCGTGGATAGTAGCTATGTGAACAGGAGTAATCTTCAGAAGTGCACTGAGAGGGGAAAAGGATGGGTTGAAGTAGTCTTCTTAGTTTATTTTTAAGAAAAAGGTGTTCTAGAAACTGACCTGGAGGGTATGAATTTAAGCTACAGCCTAACAGGGTGGTGGCATTGGGCAAAGACTTGAGCTGGTAGTGTTAAGTATTTTCCTTGAAATATGTTGTAGGTATTTAAAGTGAATGCACCACTGCCTCCACGTAAAGACCAGGAAATTAAGGAAGATTCTTCATTTTCAGCAGGATATAACCAGAGTTTCTCTACAGCAAGTACACAGACTCCTCCTCAATGCCAATTGCAATCTTCTCATGTTGCAGAACAAACCTCTCTTTCACAAGAATCTCTGTCTTCAGGTGAGAACTTTGCGTGTCTGTTTCAAGTAGCTTTAAAAGATACTTGGGTTCAAGTATTTTAACTCATTAACATGTGCTGTGATTTATGACTTGGTGAAATTCTTTAACACTTTTATAGTACCTGTTAACATTAGGGTTACATCAGCCTAATCTAGTTGATGGTAATGGTGTGTAACTTAATTTCAAAACTGCTAGCAGGATGAAAGGCTGCTTCAAACTAGTTTCTATAGTAGCTGTATGGGCAATGTCACATGCCTGAATTTCCTGATAGGTTGGAGATTCAAGAATGCATTGATACTTGCCAGTCACACCATTGTTTGCTAGGAATTGAAGCAATGATGAAGTACTCTTATTTGGAACCATTAATTTAGTCTTTGGTAATAGACAGTGCTGGTGTTGCTGAATGCTAAATGAAATTGGGGCAGGTTTTTGGTTTGACCTAAGAAAACTACACTTCTGATAGATGGGGTCTTCTGCTGCTTTATTTAACACAAAACAGACCTGCTTGACAGTGAGATACTGTAACAGGAGAACTTGCACTGCTGACACTAAATTTGAAATTAAACTGGTTCCTAAGTCTCAAATGTTTTCCAGGATGAAAGAAAGCTGACAACTAGGAGTCTGGATTTCTAAGACTAATCACTTGTAGAACAGTGTTGGTTCTATGTGAAAGCTCTTAACCAGGTGTTACTTGATTTTTATTGTGGCTTGGTTATTTTCTTGATGCTGCCAGCAAGCTTTTTCTGACTTATGCAACTAAATCTTGAATGCATTAGAGGCTTACACTGACAGCCTGGACTGTCTATAGTATATATGCTTCAACAAGCATGACACTCTACAGAAGAAAATGGGAGGATGCCCTCTTATTTGAAGTAATGCAGGGGCAGGAAAACAGGATATTCTGAGCAGCTTAATGGGTCTCTGAACTTCCTAAGGCTGCTGTTGCTTCCAGGTGTGGTAACTTCTTACAGTTACAAAAGCTTTGAATTCTTCTGTGCCTTCTGTTTTAAGCAGTGAATTATCAGCCTGATGGAGCAGTTCCTGTTAGCAATGGTAGCCTTGCCTTTTATCCAGCACAGACTAATGTTATTCCCAGACCGCCTCAGCCTTACCTTAACAGTCGTGGATCTGTCAGAGGATCTGCTAGAGGTGCAAGGTCACTGGCTAGTTCATATCGTTCCCCTGGTGGGTACAAAGGTATGTCTATATTTGCTACCACCTTAAAAATCTAATGTAGTAATACTAAAACACATTTTAACATGACATGGCAGAGCAATTTCATAGCCTTTTGAGTTATAAAAGTAGAAACTTTCACTAACAGGGTTTTTAAATTATTTAACTATATAGATTTTGCTTGCTATTTCATTTACTACTCTGAACTTTTTCCCCCCTTTTATTCTTTCTCTTGGCGTCTGTCCTGCTAACATTCTGGGCATGTATTCTCTTCAGACAGCACTTAAGGTATTTGCCCAAAACAAGGTACTCTTTGCTTAGCACTGCTGGCTTTAATATTACCAGCAGAAACTGGGATGTGAGAGAGGCTCCCACTAGTGGAGACCCCTTCTGGATTAATAACAAACTGAAGAGATTTAAGGGTTTTTTTTTTGTCCCTAACTCAGTTACTGTCTTGCTGCTAGCTGAAGTACTCCAGAATGTTTCAGCTGACTTTAAGCAGATACTAACTCAAGATTGTTGGTAGCTGTGGCCTATTCCACTTCAGAATGGCACTTAGTCTGTCATAGCAGTTTCAGTTATTTGTCTGAGACTGCTCAATAGGTGTTCTGATTTGACAGCAGTTAAGGGTTTTATAGTGTCTGGTACTAAATGGCTTGCAGTTCCTCTTTGCTAGTTAGTCTGATAGCTAAAGAGGTTAAATAGTAGCACCTAAATGTATAACCATAATAGATAAACATCTGTCATAGCAAAAGAAAGTATTTCCTAATTCTGTGTTAAATCGTGGTTTTGGATCTCAAGTTCTTCAGCTATTCCTTGAAGTCCCTTTAGTATCAAACAAGCAGTTGTTATGGTCTGATGTTAATACTTTTAAGCATGCAATTTCGATACAGTAGTCCTGATTAGCTAATGAAATGCTTTCTTTACAGAAGTGAGATTCTGCTCCAAATTCTGAATAGGAATGAGTGTAGTTGCATAATTTAATACACATAGTAATTCCCAAAAGGGAGCTCCAGTTGTATTTTGGACTTGTACTGTAAACCAAATAAAGAATATCAAATAATCAATTTTATTTGAACAGGTTTTGATGCTTACAGAGGCTCACCTTCAATAACTAATGGCAACTACAGCCAGCTGCAGTTTCCTGGTAGAGATTATGCTGGAATGTCCTATTCTCAGAGGGTCAGTATTGACTTTGTTTCCAGTAGCATTTTGAGCGCTGTACAGGAGCTAAGTACTGTAGGTTTTCATTATCTTCACAGGCGAACTGTTCCTTACAAGATGCTGGTTATGTTTCCTGGACAAAACTTTTTAAAGCAGTAAGCAGCAGTTGAAATGACTGGAGGGAGTCTCTGAAATGAAAACATATAGTGAATAAGATGTGATGAGTCATTTTACTGTGGATTTTAAAGTTGGTGCTGAGTGCTTCTATATAAAATAATGGAATGAGAATATGGTTGGGCAAAAATTCTAAAGAAACAACGTGTATGTATAAGAATGCAGAGGGTTCTGGTGAAAGGAGAGTCTCCAGCTTTGAAATGAAATACTTTCTTCTGTACAGACTCATGGACTTCTAATAGACCTGAAATTTAAGGTGTGGCTTGAACTGAACTGTGTATAGTTCAGAAGCTAACTTGCTGGAAAGGGCATTGAAATAGCTCTTTAATTTCATACAAGCTGTTGTAAATTTCCCATAAGTAAGGTTATTTATCTGCATCTTAGTTCTGAACTCCATGATTGTCTGTTCTAGAGCTTGAGTTAATTGTGTGAATGAAAAAATACTGTATTTGTTAGCACCACTTATTTTCAGATTTGCTTATAGCCATCTTCCTAATATTTCTGTTCTTTTAGGATGTTAATTACCAGCAGTGCTATAAACGAGGTGGGATAACTAGTGGTCCTCGTGCAAATTCAAGAGGTAAGGCTAACATCAGGTTCCTAGTGGCACATGTGTGTGCTTGGGCATAGCAGATAGTGTTATTGTGAGTAGTGAGGAAAATGGTGTACTGTCACTGTTAAAACAGATTAAGGTGTAAATTAACCAAGCTAGATGGAAGCTTAAGTACTGTTCTGAAGCAGCATTGCACAGCAGCAGATTTAATGCTACTATTCTCAACTTGGGTGTCTTTATATGTCAAAGTTCTAACATAATGGTACCTTACTGAACTTTCCTCACAAACTGATGAGGAAAATGCAGAGGGTGGTTCCAGTGTTGCCTATGGCTTTTTCCATTAATTGCATGGTCTCCCCTGCTTCTGGAGAAGCTATCAGATCACAGAAACCTTGTAAGATAAATTTTTCTATGAAAAATAATTTGTTTGGGAACTGAGCTTTACTCTGTATTTCCATGCTGGAGTACAAAACCTAAAGAAACACATGGGATTTGAAGACTCAAGCATGAATAATGGGTTTTTTGAAAAAGCTGTGAGCAAGATGATGTAATTCTACTGTGTGTGCTGGAAAAAGCTGGGATTTAGGATGCTATAGGTGAAAAATGAGATGAATAGCAGTTGTAGATTACTACTTTGAAGAATAAATGGAAATTCTGGCATATCAGGGGAAATTTTAGGATAAAGCAGGTCAACTCAGTCTGAGGGAGGACTTTCAGAATAAACTTCAGAACAAAATTAACAGAAAAATGAGATTGTGGTGAGTTAACAGTTGACAGCCATACTCATTATTGTTAGGATATAGCAACTTTAGCTTTATTTGGTATCTTATGGTGTTCTTGCTGGTGGAAATAACAATGATTTGCAGCTTGAGTGTGATTGGTTGATATTTCTCAGATCTATTAATCTTTTCATTTTAGACCCTTTTTAACTTGGATGTTCGAAAAAGATAAACAGCTTTTTTGGGGGGGGAGTTGGGGTGCAGAAAACTTAAAAGCAATTCTAGTCCTTCAGACTTAAAATATTCTAGCATCATAAGTTGATGGGACCTAAGATGCAGTTCCAGAACAACAGTTTTGAGGTAACCTAAAGTGCAAATTCAGGTTTTGAAGGTGACTAAATGACTGCTTGGCTCTTGGTAATTTGTAAGGTTTTTCAGAAATTACATTTTATCTCCTCTCAGAAGTTAGCATACAGTTTTTTTTATGCTGATATATGTATGTGGAAATACTAAAGATAAAACTATTGCAAGCTACTGCCCTCTCTACTTAAAAGTATGAAAAGTAACTGTTCATAGTTAAATTATGGCCCATTTTGCTGAATGTGTAAGTGTGATGAATGTAAACCAGCTTCAAAGATATGTTCTCACTGGGGTCCTTGGTCAACTTGCTGAAAGACAGATCTGTTGCAAAGCCCATACATTTGCTGCTTAGGACTATAGCTGCAGGTTTAAGGATATCCTTTTGTTACAATACTTGTCATTGCTGATGATCTTTTTACAGCAGGGTGGAGTGACTCCTCTCAGGTGAGCAGTCCAGAACGAGACAATGAAACCTTTAACAGTGGGGACTCTGGGCAGGGAGACTCCCGCAGCATCACCCCTGTTGACATGCCAGTGACGAGCCAAGCTGCCACCATACTACCAGTGCATGTCTATCCTCTCCCGCAGCAGATGAGAGTTGCCTTCTCGGCCGCTAGAACATCTAACCTAGCTCCTGGAACTCTAGACCAGCCAATTGTGTTTGATCTGTTGCTGAACAACCTTGGAGAAACTTTTGATATTCAGCTTGGTAGGTTCAACTGTCCAGTGAATGGTACATACGTCTTCATCTTCCACATGCTGAAACTGGCTGTAAATGTTCCCCTGTATGTGAATCTCATGAAGAATGAAGAGGTTCTAGTGTCAGCATATGCAAATGATGGGGCTCCTGATCATGAAACAGCTAGTAATCATGCAGTCCTGCAGCTTTTCCAAGGAGACCAAATCTGGTTGCGTCTGCATCGAGGAGCCATCTATGGAAGCAGCTGGAAATATTCCACCTTTTCAGGATACCTACTTTATCAGGACTAAAATCCAGTGTGATGTTTACAAAAGAGCTGCTCCAAACACTTTGGTGGAGGGGGGTGGACTAGCTTTGCACTTCTGACTTTATAGAAGATATGTGGTTCCATTATGGGGGAAATGATGGTCCTGTTGTGCAAGGTGAAATCATGAAGTTGTGGTACTGAATCAGCACTAATTTGGCACTTTATCAGTTGTGATGTAGCCTTGCTAGTAAAGCTGTGAATGTATATTGTTTGCACTTACCCTAAACTGTATTAATGTCCAGCTTACTACACTATCAATTGCCTCAAGTATGGGCTATTCACAATGCCTTGTTGTGCCTCAATAAAACAAGTTAATATGCATTTTAGTATTAATATTGCTAGTGGTCTTTATTTAAATATATCTAACTGAACTTATTCCTGATGTGGTGCATACATGCATACTGCACAGAGCTGGTCTTCAGGTTTCAATAATTTGGGATAAACTGTGTAGTTTAAGTGGTGTTACTTGTTTGTTTAGTTCTTGCTTGATGACATTCTTAAAAGTGTGTCCTTGATCAAAGTGAGTTCAAGATTGTTCTATACCAGCTTGCTTTTAACCAAAAGGTTAATAAGTTAGTGAAATTTTACATCTTTTGTTAGGGCTATTTATTCTAAGTGCATATCCTGTCAAAATCTAGCTTTCTCACATCAACTGTCCTTCAGCAGTGATTAGTTAAAACTTTTAAACCTTGAAACAGTCACTGAAGGGCTGGCTGACACATAGATGCAAACATTTTAAAGTTAAAATTGATCCTTGTGAAGTACACAGGTGTATTGTTTCCCTCCCCCA
The DNA here is from genome assembly GCA_039877255.1 of Loriculus beryllinus. NCBI lineage: Eukaryota > Metazoa > Chordata > Aves > Psittaciformes > Psittacidae > Loriculus > Loriculus beryllinus. The sequence goes on from JBCJKH010053384.1 coordinate 89,903, forward strand.
TGACACTTGAATTGGATTGTAATGCAGTTCTTTCAGTGAACTGCTGAGGAACTTGGTACTTGCATTTCAAGCATGCTGCTTGCTTTTCAAATGAAACCCTAATACAAATGCTAGGAAGCATTTATGAAATTCTTTTCTTACAGCTAACAGGCTCTGTGACCAAACTTCAGCAATTTCTTTGGCCTAGTAATTGTCAAGCCATGATATGTCCTTGTCATGTCAACTACTGTAAAGCATTTTGATGTTTAAAATACAAGATAAACTAGTAAAAAGTTTATTGGCTAGGTAGGTCACTGGCTCTTTTTACTTCTAAAGGCTTCATAATTTGTTTCAGCACTAAGAAACACTTCATCTGAGTGCACTAATGAGTGTAAAAGTGTGACTGGCGTATCTGAAGATGAAACAGAACTATGCAAAGTAAAATCAGTTTAGCTTTCTGCTTGTTGAGATAAAAGCAAAAACCTGCCCAGGGTAGACTTCAGACCTGATATAAAGCTTCTTTTTCATGGTAACTGGTTTTGCAACTTCCAAATTTAAATGGTTCTCCTCTGGAGATGCCAAAACATGTTGTCTGGCATGACTTAATGAAGTTACTGGCATAAGATCTTGCGTTTATTCCAAGCTTAGATTTCTCTTTCTTACCGACTTGGAGGGTAATCATACTTTGTCTAGCTTTAATTACTTTGGCAAGTTCTGGGAAGCTTAAGCTTCAGGGAACCTTGTTTTTTCCCACTACAGACAAAAATGTCAAGCTTTAACTTTTGAATACTAAGGCTGTATTTTGTGTTTTTAAACATGGTAATTCTTCAGCCAATGCAGAGGCATATTTCAAGAACAATCCCAGTAAGAGGATAAGTGGCAGGAGTTTAACTAGCACTTTTCTTATAGTGTTAACTCTCCTTGTATGTTCATATGGTAGATAGGCCTGAGTGCTAGGATAACTAAGCTTGCAGTAGCTTTGTAGCTGTGGACAAAAAGTTTATTGCTTTTCTAATGGACCTACAACTTCTATATTGTTTTATTTGTAGAGCACCGTGCCAGTCACACCTCTCCCTGTCTGTCTGTATAGAGACTAGTAAATACGTGAACTCCATTGTGTGTACAGCACTTAGATGGCCTTAGTGCAGGCTGCTTCATTTAGCATGCAGCTTATCCTTACTTGCTTTGCATGCAGCTTTTCCTTACTTGCTTTATATGCAAGTGATAGATTTCATATGTTTTAAGAACAAGTTACTAGTATTTACAGATGCTGCTAATAAGCTCAGCCTTTGGCAACCTCAGATGTGATTACTGGGAACACGTAATATGCATGCTGCTTTCTAATGCTGTGGTTCAGTCAGATCTGGAAAACTGCTGTCCTGGGTTCAGCTATAGCATTATCTTTCTCCTTGGATCTGGTGCAATGCTGCACTTTTGACTTTAGTCTAAGAACCATGCTGATAACACACTGATGTTTTAGTTACTTCTGAGCAGTGCTCATCTTGATGAAGGACTTTTTCAGTCTCAGGCTCTGCCAGGTAAAGCTGGGAGGAAGCAGAGACCAGGACACCTGACCCAAACTAGCCAAAGGCATATTCTGTACCACAGCATGTCATGCCCAGTATTTAAACTGGGGGGGAGTTACCCGGAAGGCCCAGATTGCTGCTTGGGTCAGGCTGGTTATTGGTCAGCAGGTGGTGAGCAATTGTATTGTGCATCACTTGTGTTTATTGTTTCCCTTTTGTTTTCTCCTTTTAGTTTTATATTTCTCTCACCTTATTTCCCTTGTTATTAGTAGTAGTTTTACATTATACTTTAGTTATTGGACTGTTCTTATCTCAACCAGTGGGGTTTACATTCCATTGATTCTTCTCTCTGGGTAGAATGGGGAGAAAGGGAAGGGCTGAGCGGTTCTGAGTTACTGTCTGGGCTTAAACCATGGCAACAGCTTGGTGGACCCATGTGTTACCATTTGTTTGGGACTAATCTTACTTCTTCGTGATAGGTCTAGCAAAGTTTTTATGTATCTTAGCTTCCATATATTTACGATATCTGAGCTAAACACCTTGATTTCATCTGTACAAGATGGATTTTTTAATGCCTAATTAAAGGAGTACGTGCTACCCCAGATATGAAACGTGAAATCTTATCATTATACCATTCCTTGTTAGTAAACTTGATCATAAATCATGTAATGGATAGCTTTAAAAACTTCATAGTTTATAGGCTTTATCAGCCTGAATTGGAATTCTCTCTATAGTACAGCTACTTAAAATATCTTTTCACTGATACTTATTATTAAAAATATATACAACTTGGATAATTTTCTTCTAGAGTAACTAAAAATATGTTCATTATCCTATACATTTCACACATTGCCTTCTTAGCTAGAACTTTTACTGTGTTTCTAGTCAGAGCCATGAATGCAGCCCTAGCTAACCTCTTGTCACAAAACCGAATGTAAGTACTACTGAATAGGTACTGTCACAAAATTTTCAGACTAGATGTGACTCAAATGACTAGTACCAAACATTTTAAATGCTAAGGCTATGTTTACAAAATACTTGAAAAGACCAAACAAAGCACCTTTTTTTTTCTTCCATGCTAAGAGCTGGCCAAAATCCATTAGTTGAAAATTGTTATGCTGATCTTTAAAATACCTAAACTTGCTATTTCCTATGATTTCAGATAATGATAAGTACTAGCCTACTGATAACTCATACCTCTTTTTTTATGCTTCAGATTAATACTTGATTTTGGATGTTTCTCAAAGTACTTCAGAGTATTTTAGTGCATTATTTACTGACACAGTTTCACCCTGCCTTAGTATGTGTAGATGAAAGATCTAGATCCCTATTCTACTTCTGGGAAAACCATTTCACGACTTGAAAATACTTGATGTACCACTGCTGTAGACTTCAGGTAAGCATTGTCTGCCAATACTTTTCTCCTTAGTAGTCATTAAATAAAGTTGTTTGCACTAGCTAATGTGCTTTAAGGATGATAATCAGATCTAATTAAAATATATGAAGAGTCATCATAGCTCTTCTAACATCCTGTTGCTGTCTTAGCTATGCACATCAGATACTACCTGAGTTCTCTCCAGTTTTATTACCCTGTGCAGCATGTTGAAGATGAGCTGTAAAGCTAAGGAACTAACCCTGCATTTTGATTTGGAGTGAGTTTCCACATTTTCTTCTCTGAGTTCAATGAAATGCTGGAACTACCCTGAAATAGGAGGGTGTACTGGTTTTGACTGTAACAAGAGTTAATTTTCATCAGAGTAGTAGGTATGGGGCTGTGTTTTGGTTTTGTGAGCAGAACAGTTTTTATAACACAAGGATGTTTTAGTTACTGCTGAGCAGTGCTTACTCAGAGTTAAGGCCTTTTCTGCCTCTTACATGGCCTTTCTAGCAAGCAGGCTGGGGGTACACACGTTGTTGGGAGGGATCTGCTAACCATAGCACTCATATAACTTAGTACTCACCAATACAAGCTGGGGAAAGGGAAAGGGGATGTTGAGACTGTGGCATCTGATATGCCAAGTAGCTGTCAAGTCTGATGGAGCCCTACTTTGCTGTGGATGGGTGAACACCTGCCTGCTGATGGGAACTGGTGAATAAATTCCTTGCTTTGCTTTAGTGCATAGCTTTTGCTTTACCTATTAAACTGTCTTTATCTGATCCTGTGTGTTCTCTCACCTTCTGATGCACTACTGTGGGAGGAGTGAGTGGTTCTATGGGTCTTAGCTGCCTACTCAAGGATTCAACAAAGGGCTTCTTAAAGCTTTCAAAATACTAATAGAATTTACTTTTGTGTTTCTTCCAGGTTATAGAAATGAGAAGAGACCGTGAATGAATGAGAATTGTCATGGCTGACTCCTTGCAGCTAAGGAAGCCTCCGTCCTGCAGGCTGCAGTGGTGATGCAGACAATATCACTGTTGTTCTTTTTCTAGATCAGTTGAGATAATTTTTTCTTCCTGGCTGCTCTAACAAAACAGTCAGTAGGGGAGACAGCTTTGGAATTTTAGAATCACAGAATCATAGAATAGTTATGGTTGGAAAGGCCCTTAAGATATCTAGTTCTGAACCCCCTGCCATGGCCAGGGACACCTCACACTAAACCATGCCACCAAAGGCTTTGTCCAACCTGGCCTTGAACACTTTCAGGGGTAGAGCACTCACAACCTCCTTGGGCAACTCATTCCAGTGCCTCACCACCCTTACAGTAAAGAACATCCTTACATCCAATCTAAACTTCCCCTGTTAGAAGTTTTAACCTGTTACCCCTTGTCCTATCACTACAGTCCCTAATGAAGAGTTCTTCTCCAGCATCCTTATAGACCCCCTTCAGATACTGGAAGGCTGCTATGAGGTCTCCACGCAGCCTTCTCTTCTCCAGGCTAAACAGCCCCAACTTT
>JBCJKH010053385.1:0-13714 GCA_039877255.1 Loriculus beryllinus
GTTTTATTGATCCAGAAGTGAGGGGTAGGAACAATCACTGTGTCTGTAATGAAGGAAAACCTGGGTGAGCGAAGGAGGTGAGTGGATCAGAGTGCCTCTCCATAAAGTTAGCTGCTTCTCAGTGGCCAGCTGCAGCCAGCCTGGCTTTCCACAGTCACAGGTGAAAATAGGCAGTGGCACTTCTGTCATTTTGCTTATCTACAGCAGCCTGCTACCCTATGAAACTGCCTTTTTTTGCCTGTATCTGAAATATGTCTTCCTTCCTGACTGAACAGATTTCTGAAGCCCAGTTAAGTGCTGTATTTGTGGTATTTACCACAACAGGGCAGTATTTGGGTTGCTACAATATTGCCTGTAGTATAGGAGGCCCAAGTTCAAACCATGGTTCTCCCAGCCACTGACTACACTAGAGTGGAAAACAAAACAAACCAAACCCTGCACTTGCTTTGCATTCTGTAGAGCTTGAAATCTCACTGTACATTATTCTACACCAAAATTGTAACCTTGCATACTTTTCCCACATTAATGAAAACACTGGTTTTAAAAAATTTTGTTCATCTACAGTATTAAAGACAAATTTCTGTCAATGTTTGTGAGCACATTAATCTAAAGAACACAGAGGGAAGGCACATATGAGGCAACCAGGCTGTGGAAAAACAAATACATAGTGTAACTCCAAAAGAAAACAAGCATTTTTTTCATTCCAGTGTGGTCTGTGTTGAGTCTGCCATTACTATTATGATACTAAGACTACTTGAATAAAGAAGTGATATTAACTGATTAATAACAAATAGCATGCATATTTCGTGGACTGACATTCATCCATAGTGTAACATATATTTGCATTACTCCAAGTTTACACTATTCCATCACTTTGGACTTCAGATACTCTTTCCACTGCTGCTTAGAAAAGATACTGGCAGGCACTATAAACAGTTCTACATACCTTTTAATTAAAAAAAAAATAAATGAACTAAACACTACTACACTGTAACACACATAGGGAGTAAGGAACTGAGAATATGAAAGATGTAAAGTATCAAGTAAGTTGTTCCCTCTTGTCAGAGTCAGTAGTCTGGACATTATATTGGCAAATAACACTTATGATGAATTGCACAGTTCAATCTGCAGCTCATACATGTATATTGGAAAACTGAAGAGAATTAATGTGAGCAATTTTTTAATATTAAATTGAAAATGAGATATCTTTTTTGCCAACAGAATCTTACGTCAAATTGTTTTTTTTATTGCATTTTTCTTCTGAATATGATTACTATTTTCCATTTTCTTTAAGAATGCACGATCCTATTGTTTCTCATACTAGCTATTTTGGTCTTTCCTTTGATCTATAGCAATTTCATTTAATTTAACAGAACAGGAGTTGAGTTCTCAACCATTTTATCATTTCCTTTGTGATGAAATTTGATCCAAAGTCCATGACTTCTGTAGAAAAATGTGCTGTTATTGACATGAATGTGCATTGTGTTAGGCCTTCACATTTCAGACATTTTTTATATATCCTGACAATAGTTCTTGAACTGTGTAGACAGTACTGATGGATTATCCATTCTTCAGCATTTCAAAATGGAAACAAAAAAGTTGGTCAGAGAAAAAATCTCAGTCCCATTGTAGTCAAAGGATGTTAATTACAAATATTTCCAAATGCTTTTGTTTTGAACTATAATTCAAATATATAGACTTACTAGACTTCATTGTAACAAATAAAAAAATAAATTCCTCTCTGACTGGAACTACAAGTGGTTATCTAATGAGCAGTGAACATGATTTTATTACATTAGGTATAGAGTAGCCTCAGTCCGAAGCATACTTATATTATACATGATGAAATGAGATTATTAGGTAGGATCATTCCACATTCTGGTACCACAGGTGCCAGGTAGGAGGGGTGACAAGAATTCCTTCAGTTGTCACATACAAAAGAAAGACTGATGTATGCCAAAGATAAACATCTGGCAAACACATCCTGGTCAGACCTAGAAGGTGCACAGGAGATTGAGAGAGGTGCGACTAGAGCCAACTGTATGTTTTCTTAGTTGATTTTAAAGCATTTGATTAGGAGGAAAGAAAGTTTTGCCTAGAAAATGAGATGTCCACTGTGCTTAGTTGACACATGGCATGCTTACGTGACATGTCACTGTGAAAAAGTGTTATAAAAGTGATTTGTAGTCCAGGAGGTAGCAGGTGTGCTCTCTTTAGCATACCACAGATGACTATAAAGAGACCCTAGAAAGTGAAATCAAAACAGGTTTATTAATAATTTAGGGAAAAGTACTGATTGTCCCATTCACAGAGAAATTACAAGCTTGGGGCAGGGGACTGTATCTCTGAGAGGGGCAGAACACAAAGAGTTCTAGCATAAATGAAAGCTTCAATAACCAAAGAGCTCATTTATGTGTAAGTCTTGGTCAAGATAATTCACATGAAAAAGATTTTCAGAAAAAGACAGAACTGTCAGGGAAATTCATTATATATCAAGACTTATTACGAACTAGAGGCTCAGCTTGAAAGCAAATAAGGAAAAAATATAATCACTTTTCTGAAGAAAATTGTGTGGAGAATATTTACAAAGGTAAGAGCAGGATCTGGAAGAAAACTCTGGATTTTCAAAGTTCCATCTTCAGAACAGCAAGCAAGAGCCACAGTAATCCTCAGTTCTGTTAATTCCTCTGTGTCCCTTGCCAAGTTCATACACATTTTCTCTTTTTACTTTCATATATCCTCAATGACTGTCTTCTGTGGGACTGTCATTTTAACTACATTCTCTATATTTTAGGGCCTCTTGTCATACCAATTTTTCCAATATTCAGTCAATCAGGTAATACGATTAATAAGAGACAAGAGAAAGAGATTTGGTTTATCATGCCACTAACTCTCACACTGACAATGATCAATGATAATGATGTATATATGCACAAAAATATACCATGATTTAAAGGAGAATAAAGCTGGTAAAATCCCACACAAAATCTAGAAAGAAGCATATGAATGAAAAATTGGAATTCTTTGAAAAAATCCAAGGCCAGAAATCATTTTTTGATTTTTTTTTAAAATTATTTTTTTGGTACAAGAGAAGGAATAAAAAGTGTAGTAATCTAAGTTTGTCATCACAAATAAGGCAAACATGTTAGGATAAAGGACAAATAGATATTGAGTGATCTAAAACAGAAGTCACAAAAATAGAAACTTGATGGCTAAAAACACTGGAAAAAAAGCATGTCTGGTGAAGTTGAGAAGGTTTCTCCCATGAAGTTGACAACAAAACACATTAGATGGGAGATGGCAGTATTATTCAGCATGCAAAGAGGACAGAAATGTTCAGTAAATGCTTCAGTCCCTGCATTTGGACATAAGGAGTGATATCCTTCTGTTTGTTGAAGATGATGAGGTATATTAGCAACATTCTTCATTGCTAATGGAATAGCAAAAATGTAGAAAATAAGCATCTTTTAAATGTGGGAGAGAAAGAATGATTTTACTGTTCAATTTTGAGGTTTAATTGACAGGATGTTCTACAAATGTAATAGACTTTTGCAAGACCTTTGAATGAGTAGTGCATAATTTTCTGATTATAGAGTCAGCGATATGCAGTATCAATAAAGATTGGGAAATAATGAATTGCAGGCTCTGGAATGTTCTAGGTGACTGAGACTTCGTGGAGGCAGGCACACTAAAGTGATCTGGATCAGCTATAGCTAAGCTTATTCAAGTGAATTCTGGAATACAGCTAATTAGTGGTATCTAGGAAGAAAAACAGAGCTCATGACAAGACAAGGATGAGAGCAGCAGAAGTCCATAGCCTGAAACAATGCAACTGAAATAGAGCACATGAAACAAATAGCTCTCAGTAAACTTCCAGAACAACTGAAAGGCTGAAGAGAGCTCCTGCCATCCTTATGTAAGTGAAGAGAACAGTGAATGTGAATGGGAAAGTGATCTCATGTTTACATGTGGCCTTGGCAAATGAGTGTAGAAACACCTCAAGTTCTCCTGAACACGCTTGTTTGCTAAAAAAAGAAAGAATCACAAAAACTATCTGAGTGCAAAATTGAGACATTTAGGGAGAACAGTTTCTCTGCTTGGTCAGAATGATAGGATGTCATTTGATCAGCGGTGGTGAAGAAATAATTGTTATTAAAGGACTACTTAATTAAGGGGAAAAAAGCATAACCATGGCCAAAGGCTGAAACGAGACCCATTCAGATAGAAAATCAGATGCACATCCTAAACAGTAGTAGTGGAAATGGACGAATTGCCCCAACAAAGCACCATTTTGTAGATCTTCAAATCAAGACTATATGTCTTTCTTGAAGATGTTCTTTAATCAAACACAAGTAATTGATTTTGAAATAGGGAGTACATGTGGATTGCAAAGGCTTAGGATGTGTAGGAAATGAGGCTCAGTTTTCTAGTGGCCTGTCTGACTTTGCACTCAATAAATACATGACATAAGAGCTCAAAAATTTATTTTCTTCTGTCTTTCTAAGAATTTGTGCTCTGATTTGGTTCCATTCTTATTTTATACAGTCTCTTATTTTATGCAAACAATCTCACACCTTTGAAGAAAAATCAAAGATGAGAGGTAAGAGCCTCTTAAAAACATGAGCTGAGAAGGGAAATTACTGCTCCATTAGCCACTGTTACCTCTTACTTTTAAAAGACCTCCTCTTCCCATCCCCTGTGCCCCACAAATGATATGTAAAACAAATGTCTTAAAACGCAGGTTAGGGAAGTTTCCAGCAGAAATCCTGGATCTACAAAAGTCAGGGTTGAAAAGCTTTGTTCTGAAGTGATCAACAGTATGACTGTACACTTAATCATCTTTTCATTTTTTTTCTAATGTTGCCATTTTTCTCTTCTGCTTATTTTACCTTCCTGGTTCCATTTTTTGTATGTCATGTGTCACGCTCTCCGTGCAAGGCTTTTTTTCTCCTTGATGTAACTAGATCCATTGTAACAAAGAAGAGTTAATATAATATTACCTAAACTCCTAATAGTACTAAAGCATGGAAAATTTCAGATGTGTATGTAGCATGTAGCCGATTTGGTGATAGTATCTAGTATGCTTTTATTACTGTAGCCTACAGACTATGATTGCCTGTCTCTACATGCAGGTAATGATGAAGCAGTGAACAAAAGCTTTCTAAATGAGGGAGGAGACACGGTAGGATCTGAAATTGTTAACCGTACTGTAAGAGTTCCAAGTTTGGAAACAGAAGATAGAGTTAAAATTTGAAAGGACAATAAAGTGTGGAGTTGTTGCAACAGATTTTTTTTTTTTTTAAGAGATTGCCTAATTTAACCCCATAATCCCATATGTGAGCATATCATTGCATTGTATCCTTTCTAAGAATACAGTGCTGAAGATGGATGAACAGTGGAGCAGTCAGTGTGAAAAATGCCCCTTTTTATTTACATGTAGAAGTGCAGAATTGGGTCGGATTTGGGGATGAAATTATGTCTGTCAGAAAGTGGAGTGTTGCCAGCACTGTCACTATTTGCACTATTACTGGATACAGTTTTTTAAGTGTAGTTCCAGCATTACTATCTTATAGAGGGGAAAAGAAAAGCACTTATTCCTAGAGATGAGCTCTATTATGGAATCACCTACTGGTACCATCTTCCTATATACCTTAGGCTGGTAAGAAAATGCCACTAAGCGAAGGAGTTCCATGTCCATCTCTTTCATATTCTAGTTAACAGAATAGCCCATTTTATGTAAATAGTCCTTTGACATGTGCAACACTTAACAGAAGGTGAAAGAGTCCAGTGGTTCAACAGGGTGCATTTTGCATGTGCAGGAAAGACTACAGCCAAGATGAATCAGTGTAACTTTATTTACATGGTTTGCCTTGTTACTGCCTCCTTTAGGCTGTTTTGGTCACATTTTGAGCCAGCAGTAGGTGGGAAGGAGTGTGCTGCAGGAATCTGCTAATAGACCTTGACATGCTCCAGGGAGTTATTGTCAGGACCAGGGGGAACCAGGATAAGCCCTTTGATGGATCTAATTCTCCACATTCCACACTTCCTCTCATTTCTTCAGATTATGCTTTGATACCGTTAAGGTGTGCCTATGGATATATAATATGCCTTGCATAAGTGGGTGTGGTGTCATTTCCTCTGCCCAGTTTTGCTAATGCAAATTGACAATGTACAAAATCCTTATTCTAGTCTTGTAAGAATCTCATTAGAAAAGAACTGGAAATGTATCTCTTTGAATGGAGTGTCCATGAGGCTGATGCAAGCCCAGAAATGGAGACACTACAGTAGTATTTTTTTAGTTTCCAGAAATGACCACTCACCTGACTAGTGCAGCAGGTAAAAACCGAGAAATTTAATTCATCTGTTTCTAAGATGGGTAGAAGAGTCATTAATCCCATGGCACCCACTTTAGAAAAACAAATGGGTGAGTTTTCCCCTTTCATTGTTTGCCACTGTACTACTGAGTAGCACAGTGTTCAGCTACATGAGCTGAAAGGCCAGCTAGAAATTTTATTCTAATCCAACATACTTTGGTGGGAAAGAAAGCCCACTACAAAACCAAAACAGTATAGATTATTTACTTGGGAAAATAACTGTGCTCAAACCTTACAGATAAATTTAATATAGAAATCTAACCTTTTTAGTTTTAACTTAAAAGCACCTATTTGATATGGTTAGAATATGGGAAAGGGTAATCCCTTCAGGTGAGCACTAGGAAAGTGCTTATATTCACAAGAAGCTGCCAACAACGTTAGTACTCAGCAACTTCCCCTCTTCTGAGGATTGCAGTAGATCCACTGATAATAGAATTTATACTTGAGCATGCAGCCCTGACTTAAGGTTAGTGCTTATGAATATATTAATGTTCCTTTCAAATTGTAAGGAACACAAGGACTTTAAAAATAATTAAGTGCATTTAAAAGTCTACAACCTTTTTTATTTGTTAGGTTATTTTGTTATTTGGGGATTTTCCTCTGATGGATTTACACTGTAGCACAGTTAATCAGCAGGCTGCACACAAAATGGCTGTTGCACGGAAAAATCCATGAGTTGGGTGCCGTTGAGCCCTCCTCACAGTTGTGGGCTTCCATTGCATGCCCAAAATTTAGAAATGAAACTGAGGACTAAACTAATAAACTGAACTGAGGACTACTGAACAAAGAATATGAGCTGGACATTTTTTGTTTATTTTAAAAAGAAAGATTGAAGCTGCTTTGTCTCATTTATAATGTGTGGAAGTTGAATCATAAAGGTCTGCCCTACAAGGCATCACCAATGCTAATGGTTTGAGCACCAAAGTTTAGCTGTACACCTGAAACTGTTTTTGAGGTGGAGGTGTAATACTAATACCTCTCATTTTCCCAGGAAAACAGGTTTATTTTCTTTATGAAAAAAATGAATGTGCTTTTTAAAACAGTAACTTCATGACATTATCAAACTGTAAACAACTGAGAGAATCTTAAAGCAACTTTGGAAACCCATGCTGTATATCTGGATTGTTCCTACAGCGCCCTTTTAAGGCTTACTGGTCTCCTTCCAGTCTGTAGAAAAGATTTTGGGTCAAGGAGACTAAGCATTTTAATGTACATGTCTCACCAGAACAGGAGGATGAAATATGGTTTGTTCACCTACACACTACTATGATGAAGAGAGAATTGACAACTCTGTGATTATGGTGGTGTGCTTTAGCCTCCCAAACTAAGTTGGGTGGTTAAATCACAAAATTCTGTGCCTTTGCCGATACATCAGTGGCATGAAACTGTTTTTCTTGTGCTTTGTTTTGGCTTTTTAGATTACAAGGTCTCCAATATATGGGTTAATGCCTATTATGGCCATATACAGTGTGCACAGCAGTTCAGTCACAAGCAGCGTTTCTAAGAATTATTATGAAACAAATAATAGTATTGATGAAGAAATACGGACTGCTAGGAAGCAAAGGAAAATACTACTACTTCTGCTGTGAAGTCGAAATTAAAAGATCTTATGTGCTCTTTGCTTTTCTCCCTATGGGTGTTGCATACTCTCATTGCCTTTACTAACCATTTCAGAGCAGGACAGCTGACCTTCAAAGGTAAATACGATTAAAGCTGAACAAATCAGGTAATTACAATAAAAACATGTCTTGACAAGCAGCCTCTGGACAGAATTATAGTTCTATACACAGCCTTCACATTCAATTAGGATGATTTGAAATGGTGAAAATATTTATTTTACTTTTGTTTGATATTTGTGGGACACTGTTTCTAAGCTATATAGGTGTCTTTTAGAAAATTAAAAATAGTTCAACTTAGATACTGAGTTCTTGCATCTAACACTGGAAAGGATGTTAGCAAGGTGTTACCGGAGGTACTTGGACCCTCTTTTCTGCCCAAGTTCCCTGTGACACAGAACTTCCCACCCTAGGAGGGCTCTCTTTTCTCTCCAGCTCTCTTTCTACAACCTGTTGGCAGCTCATACTTGGCACAGCTGCAGAACCATGCAGAGTGAAAGCGCATGTGCTTTTCTCCAGTCTCTCCCTTTTCTCATCTGAGAGACGTGCAGACAGAAGATTCCCAGCTCCAAGATAACACACAGAAAGATAATGTGAATGATGAGAATCAGTGATGACAAAACACTGAGTCCAGAAAAAGAGCAGGACACAAGACTAATACTGTGAATGTTGTAGTATTAGTACAATATAATATTGGCATCAACATTTAGAATCAAGAAAGAGACATCACTGTCACCTGTCATTACTGAATTGCCCAAGCTGCCAGATGTTCCCATACAAAAGATGAGTTGCAATGTCGAGAAAAACATGCTGAGCAGAAAACCAAGTGATCTGTAATGACATATTACATCTTTATGCATTAATTTCTGGGATTACTTCAATGCTTTGAAAGACAAGGTCTGTGATATTTCTTGTTATGATAAAAGTCAGTGGTGTTTAACCCTCTAAGTACCCCTTTACTTTGAAATTCTCCACCCATGTTGACAATGTGCAACATTTCTCTCTGTAGAACAAAACTGAAATATACAGCTAAAAGAAGGAAACATGCTGAAAGCCCTGTGGGATCTTGCACTACTGCAGTGTGTGCAATAGTGCACATGGTGATATGTACCAGCAACAGCTCCTGGCTCCAGCAGGAGAAGGTAAGTAGGGTATGAAGCAGAGAAGGAAGTCTTTCCCCACACAGTGCACTGCAGCCTTACTGCCCAAGGGCACAGAGCAGAGTGCTGCTTAATGGCATCATGATACATTGCTTTATGGTGCAGTCTTCAGACAGAAGCACTGTGAAGCCAAAAATTGAAATCCAGAATGTGCCATTGGAAACATGCAGGTCAACCCTTAAACATAAGGTCAGAGAAGGGAAACAGCACTCCCTGAATCTGCAGGACATCAATAAGTTCTTATGACCACTGTAGAACGTAAAGCACCTAAAAGAAATTGGGTCAAATTCATGTAGTAACAACTTCTAAAAGCCCTTCAGTCCTGCTGAAACAAATTTGAGCAACACCCTGTAAAGCACAGAGTAACCAGTCCTGCAAGTAAGACTGCGCTGTAATCTAGTTTAAAAGGATTAGATAGGTGAGCTAGCCTGATGAAAACCCTGTTGCTACTTCCATTCATAAGAGTTTAGTAGGATCAAGCATATGGTGGAACCAAGTCCAGTATAGACAGCAGATCTGGAATGGTTTGGATAAGTCTGAAAGATGGACCCGCTTGTGCAGACAGTGAAGTGTCTGCAGGGCTGTGTCTATTACCAGCATTACTTGCCTTGGAGCCTTGGAGGGTAAGTGCCATTCTGACCTGTACTACAAGCCATGACAAAAAGCTGCCTGAGCTAGTGGAAACCCAAGCTGGCACATGCATGTAGCACAGCTCTGTGCCATACAGCTCCATCAACGTAGATCCCAAAGCAGCGTGGTGGCATGGCATGGCACAGCACCAAGCATGTCGGAGACATGGAAGAGGTTGTTTCTCTTTCAGTGATCGAAGCACAGCACTATGCCGCAGTAGCTGAGCTGCCTCTGCTCCCAGCAGGAGCTCAGGTGCTGCTGGCCTGAGCATCTCTGCACACTGTAAAAACATCTAGTCACAAACCAGAACCCTACCATGCAAAGTACTTGACAAACACAGCACAGAAAGATACCTTGCCCCAAGGAGTTTACTATCTAAATAAAATGGAACTAGTGTAGAGTGCACATTGCTCAGTGTATAAAGCAGTGCTTGTCAATTTTTCTGCCAGCAATGTGCCAGAAGTCAAGCTATTAAATTGCAGTTAGCAGATGGGCTAGGTACTCCCATTGCTTTTGTAGAGTACCACACAGCTACCAGGGCTCTTCATCATGCACCTGACTCTATCAAAAATCCATAGTTATGTCCTAAAGAGTGATATAATATCTCCAAGCTCAATGAGTTATATGCCCCTCATTAATATACCCTTTATTTTCAGGGAGCTCCCATCTTTTGAAAGGGTGAAGATTACCTGAGGTTTTAATAAATGAACCACTGCAAAGGAACATGTTGCCTTCCTCCTCCTAAAAAGACACTATTTATATCAATAATCCCACTGCGGGTGTTACTCCAAACCTCAGAACAGAACAGTGACAAGTTAACCAACCACTTTTGTAATAACATTTACTGCCCTTTATGAAGTTAACAAATCTATTTTTCAAATTTCAGTCATTTAAAATACAAAGGGAAAAGCCATTTTTTCATATGATAAAATGTAGCTGCTGCTGGAATCAAAGAGTCAACCACATTTTTTTCATTAATTTGATTATTCTGAAATGATTGATAAGATTAATTAAAATTGGCTTGATTCAGAGATCTTCAGAGGACCCATCTACACAGTTCTTGCAATTTTCACTTGAATAAAAATGGAAAAGCATCTATAGGGAGACAGATATACCCAGAATGCCTCTTTTCTTCTCTAACTGTATGATAGTTATTATGCCTATTATTCTCCTTGCGAAGCCTCAGTCCATCCAAAATCTTTTGAGATTTTTTTGTAGTTGTGTATGTAGAAGGGAAAAAAAAAAAAAAAAAAACAAACCAAACCAAACCAAACCTGAGAGAAAGAAAGAAAACAAAAGAAAGGAATAAAAAGGAAAGCTATTAAAAAGAAAAAAATCCTAAATAAATAGAAAGAAAAAGCTAAAGAGAAAAAAAGAGGAAAAAGAGAAAGGAGGAGAGGGAGAGAAAAAGGGAGGGAGAGAGGAGAGAAGCCCAGAAATTAGGTATTGCAACCAGTTAAAAAAGCTCAGCTAGTCTGCATTGAACCTTTTGGGGAGCAGGTAATTTTACCTCCCTGAACATAATGCCTGAAAGACTTCCTTTAAAGCTGTGAATAAGCGTAGTTTTTCACCACTTTCTCCTTTTCGTGAGCTGTAATATAAAGTTAAGCGTACCTAATACATCAATGGTATTTGCATGAATAAACATTATATACATAAAATGTCACACTTAGGGAAGGCTTAACCCACTCTCTGGGGCCACAAATCTTCCTCTTGAGTACGTCAAAGAAAACCTGTTAGCAGGCCATTATTTTCCCATTTTGTGACATGCCCTGGTTTTGACTACTCTTCAACCTAACTGTCCTGCTTCTAAAAATAAAACAACCTGAAGAAGGTAATGGGCAACACAACTTCCCACCACTACCCTCCCTTAGAGCTTTTTTATCAAAACGTGTGCTTCCCAAGATAATTCTTTTGTGATATCTCAGGAGACTCAGGCTATTCAGCCAGGTTTCTGAAGTGAAATTCTGAAATTTCATCAAGAAAACTTAACCAAATAAGACATTGCTATGCCTTATCACTGTTATGATAGGTAAGGCTATAGAGGGCTTTGATAGTAAACATGCATGTAGGTGATTTACTAAATTGGGTCCCATAAATGAACAATATATTTAATCGGTATTGCAGGAGGAAAGTAACTTTGTTTTCTTTTTAGAAACAAGCTACCACTTCAGATGTCTAAAGTAACACTACTGCTTAAATAACACAGATTTTGATCTATCTATCATTGGTAGTGCCAGCCATTATACATTGTAAGGCAGCGGAATCCTGCTTCTCATCCAAAGTCAGTGTGAATTTTTGGCATTTATTCTACTGGGCCGACACTTCTCAAGACTTTTCTCAGCCATTCATGTGCTTAGAGTAATGCACATGTATAACTCATGTACTTTACACTACCACAGTATTACAGTTTAGTCAGAGTGCACAGTAAATTTCTCTTTACAGTTTTGGGCAAGGATTTCCATATCTGCATAAGTCTACTTTTTGTAAGCTCATGTAAAATGTAGGCCAACATTTGCATGTGAAAAGTCATCAAAAATCAGGAGGAAAAGTGCCTACCTCAGTAATTTTTAAATAACTCAGACCATTAATTGGTAACCTTTGTTTCTCCTACTTGCACAGCCATAAATTAGTTTTATGGATTAAGTAAATTTGAACTTTTAGAAATGCTTTTATAGCTTAGAAAGCAAAAACACTATTTGCAGGCATACTTCAAAAGCAGTGGAGAATAGGTGTGTGTGGAGAGACCTGCTAGAACTCTGATATCTTGCATCTTGATTACAAATTGTTACTGGAAAAATCAGTCCAGTTAGTAATTTCAGTAATTGCAGCAAAGGTTCATGGAAGAAAACATCAGAATTAGGAAAGTCAGTTTTCACAACAAAAAAATGCACCATGTAATCTGTTTATAAAGAAAAGCTTAAAGAAATCAGGAGCCATCAGCCAGATGTATAGTGCATACCGGTTTAAACAGAGAATATGAGAAACCTCCAGTGTTATGATAAAATTGTAACTCCCTCAGGTGCCACTTGTGATTTCATTACCACTTTGATGTCATTACTTACAGAGTCCCAATGTGATCTTCTAAACACTGGAGTAATCACAGGTTGTCTTCCATTTCCCTGACAGGTGTAGCGTTAACTGATGCAAAATGCATCCACAGTGCTTGGGACATACAGCCAGAAGGTCTGGCCTATGTGAAAATGCCATGCTGGTGGGGGGGTGAACGTTTATGCTGCATGGCTGTTTTCCAGGAGCAGGTTGTGGTTTAAAAGGCCTTGGCTTCTGGTTTTGAGAAGGGACTGGTAGTAAAGAGGTGGCTCCTCAGGTAGTAGTTGCTCAGCACTTAAAATTATTTCATACCATTTAGTCCTGCACCACACGACTCTTCTGTCTTTGGAACATCTCTGAACATCTTAATCATTCACACAGTATTGGTATGAAGCAAAATAGCATCACAGTAGCAAGTGAACTGCTGTAGACATCACCAGAGTTGCTGCTAGCATTTGTTACAGACGTCCTCTAGAGAAAGCTCTCACTACTGCTGAAGAAAAGCACTCCTGACTTCCCCACACCCTTACCCAAATCAAGTGATTGAAAACCAACCGGTCAATGAACCCCACAGTTCCCTTTGCTTGCCTTGTGCTTTACAGACTTCTGTTCCCATTTCCAACTTGTCTTTCCAACTATGATAATGCAGTGTTTTGAAAGAATAAACCATGAACCCATTAATGTTTTGCATAATCACATGACTCCAGGAGATGGAGCTTTAACAATACAATTTCTGCGTGTATCTTTAGTAACTTTTGCCTCTCACACTACCTTTGTTTTGAAACAGGCAGTAGCTGTGTTCCTAGACTCTCTTCTACTCAGGGAGGCAAAAGATATGCTTTTTACAGCTGTGAATAGATCGAGAACTGCCCAAATCAAAGAA
>JBCJKH010053386.1:4755-19194 GCA_039877255.1 Loriculus beryllinus
TCAATACCTGTTACTCCTGAAACATATAAAAGACCCATCCAAAAGCCAATGCATTATCAGCAGCGGAAAGAAAGCCAAATACTCAAATCCTGAAGGATTTCTACCATATTTCTCCTCTAGCTACCAAATTCCAAGTTTATTCCTTAATCCTGAGGTAAACTGTGCTTGTTAGCAAAATATTTCCCTTCTCATTAGACCCCATTGATATCAGCATCACTTCATCTGCCGTATGTTTCACATTGTAAGCTTTGCTTTAGATACTCCTAAATTCTGCCTGGAAAGCATGAAAAGAATTATGAATCCAATAAAATCATAAGTACAACACATTCCTGATTTAATTCTCATGTTTGCCATCATGACAGATTGTTGGAGTGGAATCTCAGTTTTACGGTTTCCCCTTCAAAAGAATTTTGAAGAAGAAAATAATGAAACTAAGGCATTTTTTTACCTTGAAAATGTGAGATTTTTTTTTGTCACAGGATGTCATGTGCATGAAGATGCAAAGACGTTCTGCTGAGTCACTCCCACAGCTGCACCACGTCAGTTCTATTAGTTCCAATTCAGAAAAATGAAGAAGTAGCACATTTTTCACAGCCAGAGTATAGTGGGAGTGAAGACACAGGAAGGAATTCCTCAGCATAGTTGTGCTTGTGTCCCAGTTGGGAGATACATAACTTGTGGTATTTAATGCTGAAATGAAAGCATCATGTTGGACTGTCCCCACACAGCAGCTATGCGTGATTTTTATGTTTATGAACTGAGAAAATTAAACAGGAATCTTATAAACTCAGATAACACCTGACTACAAGCCGTACATGCTACTTTCAGGTGTGGCATGTCACTATATCCATGAACTCTGTGTATGTTCCAAAGGACAAGGAAAGTCCTGGTCGCACCTTGCTACCAGTATTTTACCATCCTCATTGTAAAGAAATTTTTCCTCACATCCAGTCTGAATCTCCCCTTTTAGTTTAAAACCATTACCCCTTGTTCTATCACAACAAGCTCTGCTAAATGTGAAAGACGTGTAAGTGCTGACAGCCATAGTTAGTATAAACCCTAATACGGATATTATACCAAAATTCATAGAAACTGTTTTTTTCTAGGAGGCAACTCCTTTCCTTCGTATTTAAGAACCTTTCATAGATGTAATCCTCTACACAAGCATTTCTGCAATGCTCACTAACATTAAGAAGCAAACAAAGAGTGTCCAGCCCCTCAAGACAGCCAAGGCATTAGAAGATAGCTAGTGAAGAGCGACCAGTTTGAGTTCTGTCAGTGTCTCCTCAGAGGGTGGAGGTGCTGCTGGAGCTGCTTCCTCTGCACAATCAGCCAAAGCTGTTCCTTACGGAGCAGCTAAGAACAAAGCTGAGATTCACATAGAATCGTAGAATCATAAAGGAGTTTGGGTTGAAGGGACATTTAAAGGTCGTCAATTGGCCAACCTCACACTTTGCAAGAATAAACTCAGCTTCTCCCCTAACCTTGGCTTGTAAGAAGCATATGTTTGAAGGTACCTACCATGCCCTGCAATCTGTTTCCAGTGGACCGATTGGTTTCCCCACCTCAGGCACTGCTGATTCACCCTTGGTGCCTGCTTGTCAATATATTTTTAAGGTCTGAAGGGCTCTGCACTGAACTGTAACAATTGTTCTGGGTACTAGTGACATCAACTATCAGGTAAATAGAGAAAAATATGCTGTAGCCCATGCAGCTCAGTGTTTTGCAATAGCAGGAGTCAGGAGTGGAAGAAGCAGTGTTACCTGCACTGTCCAGTACCAATATAGAAAAACATGAGCCTAGAAAGAAATGGTACCATCTCAGGTTGGTAAAGATTGATGTAACTTCAGTTCTGTTTCCTTCTTACGTGATCTGTCTTTCCAGACTCGGTTCTTATTCTACACCAATCATATCTACACTGCATATGTGTGGAGCTAGTTCAACAGCATGGTCAGCAAGACTGGATGGTGGGGTTACCTGTCTGCCTCACCTTGAGCCTCGACATACCTGTCTTGACTACAGCCAAAAGAAATAGATACATTAGAAGGTTATTGTTTCTCACACCAACATTAGTGACAGAAGGTTTTTCTCAGGCATCTATCCCATCTCCTGAGGCTGCCATATGGTGGAGTTCTTGCCAAGTTTATTCATATCCACACTCTAGTAACAACCCCCTTTTTATATCCCTATTGGTCTTTTTAGCCTTCACACTCTTCAGGAAAGCAGATGTTGGGGTACCATCCCAGGGAAGTATCATGATTCTCCTTCTGCAAAGTTCATTCTCCCTTCCCTTCCCTTCGGGATTATTTGATGACACATTTCCTTGTTCAAACCTATGGAAGCCAAGAGAACATATGGTCCATAGCTTATAATAAACTCCTGGCAGTCTGCCTCTACGGATGTTTTAGCACATTGTGGGGACTTGATAGCTTGCAACATTTCTTTCTCAGACAGATCATTTCCTGGTAGTTAGTGCTGGCTGTGTTGACAGCTGCAAGTTTGTGTTGGGACAAAGAAACATTTACATGTAATGAATAGCAGTAAAATGCCTGTGTCACAGCAGTGACAGGTACAAGGGTTTGCACTGAGGCTGGACTACTGGCCTTGAGACAGTCAATGAAGAGTTTTTTTCTCATTGTAAAATACAAGTTGATTCCCCCTTTCCATCAGATCATTCGTAACCCTTATTCTTAAACACACTGGCAACAGTCATGTAAGTCCGTTTTCA
This sequence comes from Loriculus beryllinus, assembly GCA_039877255.1. Taxonomy (NCBI): domain Eukaryota; kingdom Metazoa; phylum Chordata; class Aves; order Psittaciformes; family Psittacidae; genus Loriculus; species Loriculus beryllinus. The sequence goes on from JBCJKH010053386.1 coordinate 7,484, forward strand.
GAATAAAGGATTTCCAGATTCTGAGCTCATCTAAAGAAATTTCATGGAGATTTTTCTCCATGAGTATAGAACACATGAAGTTTCTCCTGTAGTCACTGATTTTTGCCTTTGAGACACAACTTAATGCCCCACACACAGAGCTGATGCATCTGCTTGCTGGTTTTTCTGCTGTAGCAGTTCCAAAAGTGATTGCATTGAACAGAGGGGCAGCTGAACTGTGTCATGTATAGGATGGGATCTGCTAAAGTGAGATTGAAACCGCATCATCTGCATCCACAGAAAGCATCACTCCATTCATAGTCGTGTCCCTTCGTCTGTCCTCAAATTTGTATTTTCCTTTTGCAGTGTTCATAACTCTTCCAAGGCTTAAATTATGGTTAAATCACTTCCCCAAAAAAAAAAAAGAAAAAGGATCTGGACTAAAGGCAGTATTAGTTGGCTAAAGAGAAGTGGACTAGAGGGAATCATAGAATTATAGAATTGCTTAGGTTGGAAAGGATCTTTAAAGATCATTCAGTCCAACCCCCCTGACACTGACAGGAGCACATTCCACTGAATCAGGTTGCTCAAAGTCCCATGCAACCTGGCCTTGGTCCCTTCCAATGAACCACAGCTTCTCTGGGCAAACTATTCCAGTGTTTCACCACCCTCATAGTGAAGAAATTCTTCTGTGTGTCCAATCTAAATCTAACCTCTTTTGGTTTACAACTGTTGCTCATTGTCCTGTGACTACAGGCCTTGGTACGAAGTCTTTCCCCATCTTTCTTGTAAGTCCCCTTCAAGTATTGAAAGGCTTCAATAAGGCTTCCCTTGTGCCTTCTCTTCTCCAGGCTGAACAACCCCAACTCTCCCAGCCTGTCTTCAGAGCAGAGGTGCTCCAACCCTCTGATCATTTCCATGGCCCTCCTTTGGACTCACTCCAACAGGTCCATGCTTGTGCTAAGAAACCCCAGAGCAGAATGCAGCACTGCAGCTGGGGTCTTACAAGAGCAGAATAGATGGCAAGAATCACCTCACTCAACCTCCTGACCACGCTTCTTTTGATGCATCCAAGAATACAGTTGGCTCTCTGCATTGCAAGTGCACACTGGTGACTCATATCTCATGTTCTGTCCATTTGAGATGCTACAGGGTATGAGGATGCCATAGCATATCTGTACCAACATAAAAAATACGGCATAAGCCATGCATAAGACCCATGCTATTCTAGGTGGGCAGCTTAAAGACAAGCAGAATAGTCTGTGAGACTGATGTGTCCCTAAACAGCTATTCATGCAATAGAATCACAGCCATATGAAGTGTAGTTCCCATATTGCTTTGGTCTTTGTCTTCCAAATTCCTCTTCAGGGACAGGAACTTGTCTTTCTGCTGCTTTTATACACCCAGCTGTATAATGTGGATAGTAAACAGAGATCAACTGTTTATGATTCTTTGCCTCCTCCCCACTCCATGCAAATACTTCACCTCAGCATCTTAAACAGGACTTGTTCTTATAGTGAGCCAGCTGCATGTTCTGGCAAGGTCTCAGTCAAAGGAATAAGACTGAAAACACAGGAAAAAAAAAAAGAAAAAAGCCTATTCAATTTATTACACCTAGTTTAGATGGTTTCCACCCCCAGCCCATCCTCACCCTTTCATTTCTGCTTCTGTGAAAAGATCTTGGGTTTGAAAAAGACTTCTCTCAGAATTGTGATTTTTTATGATCTGAATTATTTCAAATTTCTGAATGCAAGCACAGTTTTATGACCATGCAAATCCAGAGAAAGGAGTAGATTTAACCTATGATGATGGGGAAGAAGAGAGAGGTGCATTCCTTGTTGGGGGGAGGTTGAGGGTAAGAGCCAGTAACTAGCTCTGAGCATTATCCTTGGAGACCTAGTTCATCTGGGTCATGCGCTGGATGCCTATGCTTCACTTGTTGACATGAATGTTGGAGCAATTTGGAGTTTTGCCACCTATTATCCACAAGTGCTTAGCGTAGCACGGGAGAAACACAGACAATATCTGCCACCTGACACTTATTTTGTAAGATTTGTCTGCCTAACCCTGACCAGAGCAAATTCTCTAACCTTATCCTCAAGTTATTGTCTTCCAAGGACATCTTATGGCTACTTCCTAAAACTGACACATCCAGCCCCAGTGAGACATCCACAGTCCTCTGAAAAGTAAAATGATAAACACCTAGATTAAGTATCTAACAAAGATGTTTTCCTGAGAATAAATATTCTGATTTCAGGCAGACTGAATTGACTCAAACCATCAAGTCTTTTTTGAACAACAAACCTGATAGAGTTGTTATTTTTCTTTATTTTTTTTTTTCCATGGAATTCCAGCACTCTCGTGTAGTTCTCAATTCACTTTACTCTCTGAAAACAAGGTGTCTTTGTTCTCATCTACAGTGACTTTAACTGAAAGTCAGCATCTGATTTCCTTAGCATTCAGCTAGGTTTGTAGAAACCCTAACTTGCTCATACAGGGGCAGATAAAAGTGAGTGCTCTTGAGGATTCCTGCAGGCAGGAAGCCCACCAAAAACCCCATAAAACCTGATTGAAATGATTTGATGACAAAGTGACAAAATCACATCTCACCTTTAAGATCCTGCTATAGAGAGGATCACATTGTTCCTTTCAGGCAGAAAGGCCATGAGGCTGGTGCTGATTGCTTTGATGCATACAGTCAGCTTTGCCAATACCAATACTCTTCTGCCCCTGATACCTGCTGGAGCAAACTGTCAGGGCTGAAAGCAGATGAGCTTGTGTAGGGACAATGTGCTGGTAGTTTATTTAAATAGCCTTCAGTCTGCTGCACTTTATGTCCCAGCATACGAATATACCAGGATGCTATTAACTGGCTTCCTGACAATACTGATTTCTGCTATTCTGCATAACTGGGTGCATAAGAAGTCTAGCCATGAGGATCAAGATAAAAGTATCCGTCTTTTAAATTGTGTCTCATGGGTTATGAGGTGGATGTTGGATGCTAATGTACGGCCTCAGATAAAATGGGCTTTGAATTTTCTATCTACCAAACATATCACTGCACTGCTGTTTTTTATCCTTCTGCCTTCTGCCTCCAACAGGTCATTAAAGTTGCTGAGGACATACGGTGTGACAGATAAAGGCTGAAAAGATCAAGGTATTTATAAAATTGGTCCTTCATTTGCAGACTGTGCACTAAACCATTCAGGTGTATTCTGAAATGACATTTTGAGGTGATGGCTGTGTATAATGATTGCACACGTTATGCATCAAGGAGGGAAGGATTTCATAGTTTGCCAAGATAAAAAAAGAAGAGGTTTCTGGAATAGGATCCTTATTCAGTTGGAAAGCTTCGAAAAAGGAAGATTGGAAAGAGATGAAAAATACAATGGCATGGTACCTCACATGGATGATTGACTGAAGGAGGAATCGAGGGGAGCAGAAAATGAGACTGCATTGGTATGATCTAAGTGGGCATCAAGAGGAAAAAGAAAAAGTGACATAGTCTTGAGAGTGGTGGCGTACTGTGGTAACAATAACTGATGGTGTGTAAACTGGACTGCAAAGGTCTTTTAAACACCTTTGAAATTCATTTTGCTCCCCAGCTATGCTGCTTGGTTTACACTCCTAACCTCCCTTTTCCTGGGTTTTGTGCAGCACTTACCACAAAGTAGCATGAAATACTATTGTTTGGCAATGTTATACAAATGAATAGGCTGAAGCCTGTTCAGCCCTCCCTATGAATGAATGCATCTCCTTGGAGTGAGGCTGATGTCACTCTTCCTAAGAATTAATGGGTTTCTTGGAGCAGGGACTTATTTATCCTATGAATTCCTGTACCCCTGCCAGCCCGGTGTCTGCAGTCCCTCCTGGTTTACAGTTGCAAAGTCGAGGTTAATCTTCCTGGAAGTGCTGCCTGTACTTTCCTGGTAGCCCATCAATTAGTATGACTGGCAAGGTTTGTTTCTTGTTGTTATTTTCATGTCTGCTTTGTCAGATCTGTGTCTCTCTATAGTCTGGTTTCTGGCTTCCCCTTTTCCCTTAGTTGACAAGGTGCCTGATCAGATAACCTTGCTGGAATAAATTTATGCCTCTGATGGAATCCAACAGCTGGAAGCTGAAGACAGGTATATTCTGACTAGAAATGGGATGGCAACTTTTAACAGTGATAATAACTAAGAAAATGAGCTAGCAAAGTTTGAGAGTCTGCTTCCACCATCATGGTCTCACCTGCATTTGAAATACAGAGTAACAGTATTGATAGCAGAATCTCAACACTAAGCTCTTAAAAAAATCCACCTTTAATTTTGACAGAGAGCTTTAATAATGACTTAAATATTCCTCCATCATTGCTATTCTAAATCAATTCTTTTTACACTGTTGTAGAGCAAAATAATCATACAATTTTATCTAGTAAAATACAAAGAGGATTCTGATAAACTAATGAATGAGGAAGCAAAGGAACTAATTTAGAAGGAAGCTCTCCCAGGGTGACCTGGCATGTGCTCAGGACAATGTGGCTTTGTACAGGCAGGAAAATGGAATCACTCATACACTGTCACATTAATTATGCAAGCATAAGCAAGTTATGATAGCAAAAATAGGACCTAAACAGTGGGTGATTGTGAAGCAGAGGAAGGTACACCACCGAGGTGAGCTTCTCTCTGCAGCCATGCCTGTGTAATCACACTGAAATCAATGCAGTTGAATGGCTACACTTGAGGACAGCCTTTGGCATAATGTTCCTGGAGGTCAGCCACACAAACAGAGCAGTTACATCACTCAAATCAAATAACATTTGGAAAATGATCGTTTCAGAATCAAATGAGAAACCCACTCATGAGATACAAGTTTTCAACTCCTTTGCATGTGTCCTCACAGTTGTGCACATGAAAGAAGCACGCAACTGCACCCCTACATGTTTCTTACTTCGACTCATTATTGAGTATTTCTTGAGGGTTTTTTGTATAAGTTAAAGGGGAAAAAAACTGAATGTTGAAGATCTGAAGGGAGAGGTGGGGGAAGAACTTCTTGTGAGGGTCTCATTGCAAGGCTGTGGGGTGCTGACCCCAGCTAGCAGGTGTACCCCCACTCAGTCACCCACTTAATCCCCCTCAGTGGGATGGGAGAGAGAATCAAAAAGGAAAAAGTAACAAAAACTCATGGGTAGTGATAAAGAGTTTAATAAGGCAAAGTGGCACGTGCAAGCAAAGCAAACCAAGGAATTCATTCACTACTTCCCATTAGCAGGAAAACGTTCAGCCACTTCCAGAAAGCAGAGCTCCATTGCGTGCAATGGTTACTTGAGAAGACAAATCCCATGACCACAGGCATCCACCCTTCCTCTGTCTTTCTCTGTGTTTTTATAGCCAAGCATGATATCATACAGTGTGGAATATCTCTTTGGTCAGCTGGGGTCAGCTTCCTTGTTGTGCAGCCTCACAACCACTCGCCTACCACCAGCCTACTTGCTGAGAAGAGGAGAGTGGAAAGAAGAAAAGGCCTTGACACTGTGCAAACACTGTTTATCTATAGCTAAAACCCTGTTATCAACAATGATTTGGTCACAAATCCAAAGCAAAGTGCCTGCAGGCTGCTATGAAGAAAATTAGCTCCATCCCAAGCAGAGCCAGTATGAAAGTTCATCTTCAGCTCTAACACAGTCAGTAGCACAATTAATGCTATAAAACACTGCTGACAGGTGCCTTTCATGAATGCTATCAAAGCCTACTCCTAGCTCTGCTCATACTGATCCCTCCACAGCCAGAAGGCTGCATTTTTATCCCCAGCAGCTGCAAGGGCAGGGAGACAAAAGATGTATCCTTAATGATGAGTGGCTGGACAGGGGTATGCCTCTCAGTTCCAATATGTTGCTTTCAAGATATTTTGGTTACTTTACCGTTCTGTTTACCCAAACTCAGCTAATCAAAATTCTTAATTAAATAAGGATTAATTTTACCCCTCAGGACTTGACAGTACTATTTCCTGGATCCAGAAAACCACAAGTCAATATCCCCTGGACAGCTTCCCAGCACAGTGCTTGGAGAAAGCCACACTACAGCTCGCCGAAAGCCAATTATGCTCCAAGTTCCCACACATCCCACACTCATATAAGGAATGACAGAGCCGGCTTTACAACTTCAGTTTCTTGTCAAGCATTTAATTCAGCAAACTCCTGGTCTCCTCCTTAGATTACCTAAAGGTGTAAGTTGTCCCAAACTGCTCTTCCAGATTTTGCACATTCGAACGTGTTTGAGCTCTGAAAGACTGTGTTTGTCTGAATGCTTTCTTGCCTTCCTTTATATCTCACCTGAAAACACAGCAGAAGGTGTGGTGTGGACAGTTAAGTCATCTTTCACTACATGCCTTTATAAAGCACAGATTGTGACTGGGAAGGTCCTTGTTTTCCATTTGTTTCAATATACTGCACATAAGATGATGCAGCAGAAGCTTCTACTGGAGAAATGCATTTGCAATGGCATCCAGTCAGTTACAGTACCTCTGTTCCATGAGATGCCATCAGTGTTGTTGTGATGCGTGCAGATAGCCAGGATTGTTTTGGAAATTTTATATCAATAAGAGTGTCTTTCTAGATGTACCTAGATGCATGTGTTGCATTAAGAGTATAGAAATGCGGCAGAAAATAAACCTCCTTTCTTTCCAGCTTGTCCTCAGAGATCAGAGGGACTGGAGATGTCTGGACTTAATTTCTGATTTCAAATGAATTTGACACTAAAAGTGATTATGTTCAATCACTGCGGCAGATTAATGAATAGCGTGGTTTATTGAAGCAACAGAAACACAGATTCATTGATAAACCACTAACTGCATTAGCATTAAAATTCAAAAGCTAGGCAGCAATTGCTTGAGCTCAGATGGAAAAACAAAATAAACTAAGTCGCAATTAGTTAAAGTTAGTTTCATCCGAGTATCACCCGATGTAGCTGGAGGCACAAATCTTACCAAAGAGGCATCCTTGATCTGAGGAGGAGAGAGGAGCAAACCCATTGTCCCGATTGTGGGGTTGTATTCTCACCATCCTTCATGAAGAAGTTAAAATGCCCAATTTATACTTTTAGAGTAGTGGAAGTGAGACTGTAGTAAAATTATTGACTACAATCACAGGCAGTGTGGGGGGGAGCCGCTTTCTCACTGTGGTGCATTTAAATGTGCAAATGAGAGATAAAGAGAGTCCTGACTAGGACTGGCCAGACACTGCATCCGTGGTAGCCAAGGACAGAGCAGAAACATGGCATATTAGCATCACTCCCTCTTCCATCCCGCTGATGCAGGCCATCTGGCTTTCATCACGTGTATCAGGATCTTGCAGCTCATTGCTCCCTTCATCACATCTTTCAAGGCCTCAGGCCTCGTTCCTACAGTGTGTATCATATAAATCCTGTATTTCATGAAGTCATGAATCTTAGTTTAAGTTCTACCAGTATCTACTTTACCCAAAATGTGATGTGCCTAGGTGTAGTTATTGCCATTTTCCCTGGGACTTAAGTCACTCTTGTATAGACTAAGTGCACTACAGATGAGCGCTAGAAAATGTTTTAATTAGATTTAAAAATAGCAAAATATTAAATTAGTAACTATCTGAATTTCAGAAGACTGTCCTGATAAAACAGCCTGCAGTGCATGATTTTGAAAGCTGATTACTTAGAAGACAGTTTTATTCTTATTATCAGACATTATCCACATTAACTTTTGTGTAGCCAATTGCTGGTTCTTACCTTGAAAAATTACAGTGAAGCAAATACTATACATAAATGACCTGTGAAAATACTTGCTCAGTCTGCTTGCTTCTCGTTGGGTTTTTTTTGGTCTTGTCTTCTTCACATGAAGAGCTCTATTTAATTTAGGCATAAGTTAGAGGTTTGTCATGAAAGATGATAAATGAAAGTTTTAGAAATTTTGCCAAATAACACACACTGAGAAATTCTGCCCTCAAATATTTTGGAAACAAAGGTTTGAAGTCTGTGAAAGAAATCTGCAAATTGAATTGAAGCTGTTATACATTTGCTACATAGGTTGCAAAAATTATTTTACATATTAGAATATTGTTTATGCTTAAAATATTCACATTTTTTGCCCTTTCACACTTGCAGATGCCTCAGTTTTCATTAACCCAAGATGTTAAGCTTCAAAGGATGTATAAAATCTCCTCCAAAGTGACTTTTCCCTATTGAAAATGTCACTTTGAAGGACAGTCGTTTGATGTCTTCAAAATTCTAACATATATTATACATCCCCTTCAGAAACTCCAGCTCTGTGATTCCCCATGATGCAATACAGTCCCCAGTCTTACAGGATGATGAAGCTTCAGACCTTGAAATTGGTATACTGGAAACAAGTTACTGGCCCAGAAATGAATGTTAATCGTCTTGCTGTCAAGCTGATTGAAAAAATAGTTTGCTGTAGAGAGAAATCATTTATCCATGAGGACAAACAAAACACCGTTTTCAAATGGCATCTACACCATGAACTGCTTGGGTGAAACTGCTGAACATGCAATAATCAGAGATCTTCAGATAGAGACATGTTGTAAGAGAGTGGGTTTCCAGAGCAATCAGAACACGCAATTGGATGGAAGTAGATTAAAATAAATGTGTACTTCAGAGTAATGACAGACTTTGCTGAATATCTTACTCCAATAAAGAAACTGCTATTAAGCATGGAGACTTATCAAATATTGCAATGCTTTTTAAACTTGCCAGCCCACACAAGCCTTCTTGTCTCATACAGTCATGTCATGTTTTAAATACCCCTCGTACTGCCTACTCGTACGTTCTTCTGGGTCTCACAGCTTGGTTGGGAGGGAGTTTTTAATGTTTGATTACCAGATGTGTTACAAAGAGCAGTGCTTTTATTGCCTGTTGGGAAGGATGACTGTCATCAACTTCAGATTTAAAATTCTTCCATCAGATATTCAAATTACAGACTTCTTGTGCCCATCACTGTGGAGATAGAGCCTGTGTTACAAAAAAGTTCGTATAACAAGATTTCCTGTGAGACAGCCAAATCTCTGTTTGTAATTACAAATCTGTTAAATTAAATAGAGGAAATGGTAACTTTTAAACAAGAGCAAAATTTTTGCCCCAGAAAGGAGCAGTCAGTTAGGAGTAGTCATCTTCATACTAGAGGAGCTTACTCAGCCAGAGACCTCATCTGTCATGCATTTGTCTTCAAACCCTTTTGATACAGTTATAAAAGGCAAAACCAAACCAAACAAACACAAATGCAAACAAATTAATGAAAAACAAACCAAAACCAACTCAACAGAACCAGAACCATTTGGACAATGAATTATGTCATTTTCATATGTGTCATGTATGGAATTACAGTACTGTCTGCTCTGATCCTAGTGGTGCCTCTAAGTGGGAAGGTTTCTGGGCCTGTCTCATGTTTCTTGCTGGTCTCAGCAGAGCATCTCACAGCCATGTTAGGAGCCCTGAATAAATCACTTAAAGAGGCTAAGAAGTAGCCAGCAATCCTTTTTCCCCATAGGGGAAGTGCTGTGCTGAAGAGCTGTGGCAAACTAATTATCATTTGAAGTTGAGTAGCCCAGTAAACATTGAAATAGTGTTATCTGGTTAGGGCAGTCTTTCCATACAGTTAAGAATAAAAACCATCAGTGTGTTCAGGCAAAGCAAATAGGTCAAGAAATGGTTGGGAAGCAGTGGTTGAAGGTGCGTTTGGAGAAAAGGCAAAAAAGAGATGGGTGAGAAGTGGGCAAGCAACTTGTATTCATGTGATTAATTTCTTCATGCTCCCCACCACGTGCCCTATCATCACTGAGCCTGTGTGCTGCACTTCATTCTTCCCCTCTGCTCCCATCAGGATTCAAAGGGTTTGATCAAAACTACCCCCTGTCTCCTTTTTATCCTGCAGATGAAACCTGTGATATCCTTATGGGAACTAAAAGCCAGAACCAGAAAAAGATGTATCACCAGCAGCAGGCTTATCTCCCACTGACTCCCTAGTGTCACCAACCCTCCCATGTCCTTTTTCATGCTCCCTCCATACCATTTGGTAAAGCTGGCTCTTAGCAGAATTAGCCCACCTAATCTGCACAGATGGTGATGTACAGATGGAATGGTACAGCAAGCCCCAAGACTGATAAACTCTCCAGCACACATGGCTGTTCACTTCTCAGCAGGGTTCCCCTGTGCTTAACTGAAAGCCATACCCCCTATACAGCTTTCCACCCTACCCCTTTATTTGCCCTGGTCTGTTGCATTTATTTTAGCCCCTGTGATTCTCTTCTCACCTTTCACTGCAGTGCAATATTTTTTCATGATCTTTGGCACGTTCCCAGCCACTTAAATTACTCCTTGTATCTTTCTCATGCATTTTCCAACTTCTCTTACCATCTTTCATCATACAGTTTTCAATTGGTGACTATCATTAGTTCCAGGCTACAGATACATGCAAGATCCATGTGTTCAGTTTTCAGTAGTTATCTGCTAAAGCCTGATCTGGATATCTCCAGTCTTCATCACCTAATCTATGTTAGGCTACAAAAACCTTGTGTCAGACTCCAGTCTTTCATGGTTCTCCAATGGTCAGCAGGCAACTCTGTCATTATTCAGCTGTTTATTACCCATACTCTCAAGCTTGCTATTGCTTTCACTGCACAGTAATAATAAACAGCCTCCAGGATTTTGGTGCCTGCATGGCATAGTATTAGCCTTAAACTAAGCTAGTGGGAGACTCCAAGAAAGCAGATCAGTTTCCTTCTCCTCATTCAAACTTACATGTCACTGTGGTCTCGCAGAACTTAATTTGGGTCCCATTTGTTTCAGGTACAATTTTCTGAAATTCTGAACTTCTAAAATAAGTGTTTTCATTTTTGAGCCACAGCAGCTGAAGCATATCATAAATATGCATTGCTAATACAAAAATTAGCTCTCTATTCCCCATTATCTAGCTAGCTAGCTAGCTAGCTATGTTGCAGCAAATAACATATAGGCATCTTCATTATTTAAGTTCCTAAAACCATTTGTAATCTTTTATCTTTCTGATCATCTATCTACATCCTCATTTTGGGCTAGACACTTCTTAATATCAGCCAAAAGAACTGAAGTATAGCAATATCCAGTGAAATTAGTAAGATTTTTAGAAAAATGTGTGGCGTTCAATAGCACTTGAGAGTTTCCATCATAAACCGTTGCCTGCTTTTCAAAACTGGTGACCAGTCATTGTACAAACATAGGAAAAAGGTCAGTACCTGCCCTCTCAAAATAAAACCTAAGGATGGTATTAATCTTCTCTAACTTTAGATGTCTAAAAGCTAAGTCTTAGGCTAACCTAGTGAGAGAGGTTCATCCTATTCTAAAAGAGATGTCTAAGTAGAGATTAATCAACTGTGAAGTACCACATGAGTCACTCTCTTTCCCATGGATAATAGATGACTAGATGACTAGCCTGAACGAGGCACTCAAGACCAAGATGTGTAAAGTTAGATAGAGGAACAGTATCTCAAGAGCCTGGGCATCTGGAATTCTTATCATTCACTGTTTATTACTTTCATAAATGTTCCATCTGTGGAATTTAGTGTTTCCCATAATTCAGTATCGAGAGAGTACTCTGAAGCTCTCTAATAATCAGCTTTCTCCCGCTGGTTGAGCAATAGAGCAATACAAATTGGAGGAGCTCCTGATAAACAATGCATCTAGTTACTTAGTTCATCCGGCTCCTGAACAGTGTCATATTAATAAAAAAGGTTT
>JBCJKH010053387.1:9876-25519 GCA_039877255.1 Loriculus beryllinus
AAGGACTCACCACGCACTACAGAGTAGGGCATGGTGAGCTCTACAAAGAAGGGCTGGAAGGCTCTGAGGGTCACTGTCGGGGACAGGCCAAAGCCCGTGTGTGCTGAAGTGCAGAATGCGTTGGCTTTCCACTCGGTGATGGTGTCAGGGATGGGCAGATCTAGACCAGCATTTCCCTCAGAGCTGGTGAAGGACAGACAGCAAGGAAAAAGGGTTATTTTGATGGCATTTTGGTGACTATTTGTACCCCTTTTTGCCTACTGAACAGTACTGCCTGTGTGAACGTTTGGGCCATTCCATCTTCTTCCAGACCCACAACTACTCCTTGAACAAAACTAATCATGGTTGAAGGTAACTTCATCTCAGAGGATTGCCAGGTGAGCTCTGCAAACAAGGAAGGACTTTTAGGGGTTGAAAAGGCTTGGTAAACATGTGAGAATTCATGTTTTCACCTTAAAAAACCAGTTTTATTAAAAAGGAACTAACCCAAGGTGCTCACCTTATAGGTACTAAAATCCAAATCCAAGTTTCTGGGAAATACTTTCGGACTGTTTCCGTCAGCAGTTCAGGAGTGGCTGATGTGGGATAAAGTCTACCTGCCAGAGAGTCTGATCCTAAGATGGAAAAGAAAACAACTGCTGATAATTCCAAACAAGGGAGATCTGCATTATCATCATGCTTTGATCTGAGAAAGTGGCAGTCTATGTGGCAATCAGGAGCTATGCTGGCAGCAGATGTTTTCTGTAGCTGTAATGAGCACTGGTGCCAACAGCAGTGAAGTTTCGGGGTCAGAGCCTACTAGCAGGAAGAGCTAGCCTTCCATTATTTCCTGCTGGTCTCCAGTGGACCTCAAAATTTGAGGGATAGTAATGCATTAGGTTAAAACAAGGATGTTAGAGCAAAGAGTTATTCAAGGCCAGGCTGAACAGAGCCTTGGTCTAGTGTGAGCCATCCCTGTCTTTGAAAGCTACCTGGTTCTTCTGAATTCAAATGTGGATTTATCAACCTTCACAACCCAGCAAAATAGATAAGCCCCACACTCACACAGAAACTAAAATTCAGTACTGCTTCCAAGGATTCAGTTCATAGCCCCAGCTCTTGTTTCAGAATTCATCCCAAAATACAGATAGGATCTTATTTAATATAGGTGTGATAACAAAACCCAATTCCTTTACCACCTGTCCTCATCGCAAGCATAGATGCTCCAGACACGACTGAAGGTGCACCAAAGCCGATTCCTTCAGGCACGTATCTCTCTGTGCTGCAATACCAAGGTTTCCTCACCCTGGTATTTGTGAAAACTTTTAAACCCATTCCCTATGGGAGAGAAATCCAACATGGTTTTTTGTTACAGATTCCTGTTTAGTTCTACAGACCTGTCACTAGCATTTTACTGCCTCAAAAGGAGAAACTGTCACTGTCTGTGGATTGGACCTTGAGACGGGTGCCTGGGTGGCTCAGAGAGACCAAAGGATACATCCTTTCTGTTTCCAGGGCACTGATTCTAGTGCAGTTCCAGCCTAGGGGTCAGGATGAGCCAGGGAGTAGACACAGTTTTCTCTCTGGAAGGAAATGTCTGTGGCTACAATGAAGCTCAAGGCCATACTGATTTATTTGGGGTAACACTAATGGCACAGAATTATTTACCTCCTACTAGAATCTCATTTCAAGTCAGCCTCAAAGCTTTCCCTGTATGAACAAAACTTTGAGACTGATCCCTTTTCCACCAAGGAGGAGCAAAACTGGCAGGACATGTGAAGTGTATGACTATCACTGAACTTGACTCTGGATAAAAATTAGTAACAGATCATTCAGATTCAGAAACCCTTCCCTTATTACATTATATTACATTACATCACATCACATCATGCCACAGATGGCTTAAGCATTCTTAGTCCTTCTCCCACTCCACTCTCTAACCATGCAAGAAGGCTATACCTTTAGGATGCTGTAAGTGTCTTCACTCATCTCCACTACTGGAGAATAGGTGATCCCATCCAGAACTATGTTCTTCACGGGGACACAATCCTCTAGGGGCTCCTCCAAGAGCACATCTGAACCATGGTGATAGTCATGCAATTCCGTCACTGGTAGCAAGCTATACACCTAGGCAGAAACAGCCAAGGTATTGAGCATTTTCAGTATCCACTGTCACAAAACACAACTGAGGTAGTTAGATGCAAGCACCATAACAGTCACATCATCTGCACATACATCCATATTGCCATGGTCCAACTTTGTGGTAGGAACAATGGGAATTTGGGAGTCAGAAAAGAAATCCAGATTTGGAAATAGTGCACTGTTGTTATGGACAGCATGTTACTTTGGTTATTATGGGTCAAATATATAAAAAAATTACACCGGCCAGCCCATCTGCATTACTTTGTCCCTGCTCAGGGATTGTCATTTGATGCTTGGCATGAGGGGAATAAACTCTCTTGACACTTTCAGACACTACTCTGAGAAAATGAACCCACGGCTGGAAAGAGTAACTGAAAAATATCATCAGACACACAACAACAGGCCAAAAAGAGCAGCCACCTTAAAAGAGCTTCCTAATTGCCATCCCTACATTCACACAAAACCCTTAAGAAACAGCTATTGCCCAGTTGTCATCTATTCCCCTTCTGCAAAGGAAGATGAAAAACAGAATAGGGCAGCTTTCCTGAGTCAGCACTAACAGGAGGAACTGTTCACTGTTTCCACTCCAGCGCTGGCTTAATCTGACCGGGCTCCTACTTAATTCACAGACTAAGCACTTACAGAGCTGGCTGACAGGTCAGCTTCTGGCTTCATGAGGAGAACGCTCTTGTCCACAGCACGGACAGCGCAGAGGGAGTTCGGGGAGGCTCTGAACAGCAAGTGAGCATAAGAGGAAGGCAGGCCTTCAGAAGGAGAGAAGCTTAAGTCCACCTGTAGCCAGAGGAAAAGCCACGTTACAGATGCCCTATTTGTGCAGGACTTTTCCCTCCAGTTGAGTGCATCACTTCCAACCCTACAAAGGGCACATCTGCACACACACACCTTCCTCTCTTTGTGCTACTGAAGAGCTAAGTTTTCTTCCTGCAGTGTCAGAGGAATCAGCACTAGCAGTTCTTGGCAACTTCAAGTATCACAATTGCACATCAAACTTCTACATCAGTTTTGGGGTTTATGGCCACTGTGAATGTGATGAGATAATCCCACGTTCTGTACTGCACCCAGATCTTGTACGAGGAGAGAAAGCAGGCTTGTAAAGGCCTTAGCAGATTCTTTGGTAGCATGAGGTGCAGTGATGCCCTGGAGCAATACTGCAATATCTACTGCCTGCTAATGATTCTGAAGAACTGGCCTGTTGGCTGAGGCCTGTTAAGACGTGTGCCTTCCTCAAAACCTAACTCACATCTCTAACAACTCCCTGTTAATCTCTCCCCTGGAAGCTCTTGCTAGAAGAAGTCATCACCATCTCACATGACTTTGTAATTAGATGGCTGATTTGCATAAATCTTCCCTCTCCTTAGCAGTACAAACCCTCCTCTAACATGCAATGACCAAAGCATCCTCTGAACAAACAGGCTGACTGACAAAGCAGCATCAGCTGCCAGTCCTCCCCATGTCCTAACCAGTCCACAGCATGCTTTCTGCTGATACCCCTCACCTCTCTCAGGGTGGACTCGCCATTTTGGGAATAGAAACCCAATATTCTTCAGGAAATGGCAGCATAAGGACTGTAGCAATCTTGCCACTAGGAAAAATGTCTGGCACAGAGATAGCCCAAAGTCTGCCCTATCTGGTCTGATAACACCTTTGAATTCATTATGCTTGCAGAGAGAAAAGCAAGTTCTAAGCATGTAAATCACTTGGCACTTGTCTTGCACCCAGACCTTAATGTAGTACATAGTATGAGCTTTAATATATGACCAAAATTCAGGTGACCAGGCTTCTACAATGATACAAGTCTCAAGAACTCATTTATCTTAGGTTTTAGCAGCTCAAGGAACTGCTTTGGCAGTGTCCCATCCAGTATTCTGAAGTCCCAATAAGAATTTTCGAGGTTGCTCTCTTCTTACAGCTCCTCATACATCAATCTGCTCTTCTACAAAAAGAATACATGGGGCTATAAGAGAATAATGATCCACCTGCTTACAGGAAAAAGGTTTTATTGTTCTGCACTCTTTCAGTCTAGCTATTGCTCATGCAGCACCCTGTGCATTGCTCATGGAGCACCACTGTGCATTGCTCAGCAGGTTCAGGAAAGGTTTATCTCCATTTACATGCAATAGAAATTAAAATGAAAGGATGAGCTGTACAGAAGCTGAAAGACCTGACAAGTATTAGCTTTGCCCACTGGATTGGGGTTGTGTGAGTTTTATTTTTGCTCTGTGACCTCACACGCAGCCACCTTATTGCTGGAATGTGTTTGTGTGAAATACACGTGTTGCAGTATGACATAAGATACGCACACCTCTCCCATCCACATTCCCCTTTTTCTTACCCAGGACCATCTATGAGATCAGTGGATGCAACCAGTTGCTAGGAGGGGGTTTATCAGTGTAGTCCTTGCTAGCACTGTTTTTCCAACAGCTGATCTCCACCAAGCTAACACAAACCAATAAGTAGGCTTGTCCAGTGTTAGTAAATCTAAAGAAACTAGTTTAGCCAGGTCAAATGTAAAGAAGCGAGCTAGAACATGATGCAGTCTGATGGCTACTCCCTCAAGAAGTGGACACATACCTTATTCCTGAAACACTTTTCTACATCGAACTTTGCTGAATCAGCAATCAACTCCCTGCTGGGGGAAGTAGTGTAGACAAACATCTGGGCCACTGGAGCAATATCAGCTTGGACAGGCAGCTGTAGCAAGAAGACCCCATTGGCTAGCAAAAAAAACACGAGCAAAGAGTTAAGGCACAGGAAACCTGCTTCTCCAGCAGCCAAAAGTCTAAGTTTGACTTCATGCCAAATCTTTATCCTGGCCTAGATGAAACTCCAGGCCTCTAAATGGGATGAACTCACAGAGATGTGGAAGTCTCACTGTCTAACTGAAAAGGCCCATTTCAAGTCCTGTTTTCCAGTGCATAAGTATGCTGAATTTTGATTCAGCTTCTAAATACAGATCATCAGTCTGTGTCTCCTGAGCGTACTGGAGCCCCAGAAATGCAGTGTCAGAAGAAAGACAGCTGACACAGGGAATTAGAGAAAATCTGTGCAAAACCTAAATAAAGGCAGAGGAAAAGAAAGCTCAAACTCTTCCCATATTTTAGGGGACATGGAGACGTGAATCCCTGCATTTATATGGAAGCAGCCTGTATGCTTGACACAGTTGTCCTCCCAGGAAACTGGCAGAGGATAAGAACTCACCATTTTCCTGATCCAAATCCAGAATGTGGGTGCCTGCTTGCTGAATGATTCCTTTGGCCATCACCTGAACGGAAGGAAAAACCCTGCTGTGACTGAGGTTATGCATAAGCCAAACCCTAAAGAGGAGAAATCTGAGAAGAGAGCAGTTGAGCTGTGTGAGACCTCACACCCTGCTCAGCTGCTCTCTGCCTCTCTGCAGCACTATCCCAGTGCTCACCCAGGCAGCACTGGGACATCCTTACTCTTCTGCTACTAACCCAGATCCTACTTTCTGTGGGAGAAGAACATTTGAAGCATGATGGGAAAGTATTACAAGCCTATTGCCACAAACCACAATTTTCATTTTCAATTCCCCTACAACTACCAGTGGCAACCTCACTGTATGGCAGGTGCAAACTTACCAGGTAGTAAAAGACGATTTTCTTCTGCTCCCCTATGGCCTCTGGAGTAAGGACATAGTGCACCCGGACCTCTGTGGAAGAGCCACAGCTTAATGTCTTGGATTTGGGCTCAATTTTGAGGTAGCTATTACTAGGAGAGTAAAAGCGCTTTAGTTGGAGATAGCCATCTTCATAATGTGGAACAAGCCAGGAATGGTCATAGCAGTAGCGGTGTATTTTATGAGTTGCCTGGAAAATGAGAAAACACACACAGATACTCAAACACGGGTGTCAAAATCCATGGCTTCATATTAAAGGTTTGGTATGTTCAAAATTTAAGCAAAAAGGCAGTCTACAGGAAAACAACAGCAACCAAACAAGAAACCATGAGTTTGGAAGGTGCAAAATAGGGTGGTGTGGTATCCTTAGCAAATTCTTGGGAATGATCTCACTCCCAGGAGGCTGGAGATTGTCTCAGACAAGCTGAATCATACCAGTTGTTTGTATCACCTCAAGGGCTCTTTGCCATAATACCTTTCCCTCTCTAATATCGTGTTGGTTTAAACAGAAAAGAAGCTGACTTTCATTTTTCTTCTCATTATTGGTTCTGGAGAAGGGTTAGTGCTGTTCAGTTCAGAGATTATTAGTGTCAAGATCAAGCTAAGGATGCTACAGAAAAGGAGTAAAAGTCCCCACCTAAGAATTCAAAACCAGAATTGAACAGAAGTTTAGGAGCTGAGAGAGTCCAGGTTTTCTTAAAATTTAAAGCTTTTTCTTAAAAATTAAAGCAAGAGGAAGATAATTCCCATACTGGAGGGTTCTACTCTAGCATTTCATGTGCGTTATGTGCCTTTATTTCCTCTCTTTCTCACTATACTTGGGAATTCTTGCCTTTTCTTTACTCTGCAAAATTCCAAAAACTTCAAGCACCTGGTGGTAACTTCTGGATATTTTTTAATATTTCTAACCTATGACAAGAGAATTGTAGGCAGAAGAGAAAACATAATTCTAGACAATCTGCCCTATGCCAGGTGAGATATTACAAAATGTGCATTTTACACACATACCGCATTTACCACTAAAAAAAAGGATGCTCAGCAGCACTTCTTTTTCTCAGATGAACAAACTAATTCCACACCAGGGAGAGAATTTCTGTGAATAGTTCATACTCTTTTTCACTTTATGGAAGGAAAAAAAAAAAAAAAGGAGAGAGAAAAAAAGAGGAAAAGAAAAGGAAAAAATAAAAGGAAAAAATAAAAAAAAAAGGAAAAAGAAAAATTAGGACTGCTTAGAAACTCTGAATGCTATATTTAACCCTGAGAGATGCAGACTGCCTTAGCTGATCATAAAGGACATTGAGGTGAGATACTTGGGGAATCATTTAATTGAAAAGACAGCAAAGCACTCCACTGTGCAAGTTAGACAGACCGTTGAAACAGATTTGTCTAGCCAGGGCTGGTGATCCCTTGGAGCAGAATGGATTATTATGATCTTATGATATTACTTCTAATCCTATATTGCTATTTCCAAGCAGAAGTCAAATACTTACAAGCTAAGCACAAGTTGACATGGTTTGTTGTACAACTATTTCCACCACACTGGTGTCATGGTTGGCACAAAGAAAGAGGAACAAGAAGCTAAGTGCTTTTGCACTGAAGTAGAAACTTCAGAGGCCCTCCCCTTCCTCCCTTCACCACCTCCTGTACCCACAGGACTTACCCTAATTCCAACAGAACCTGAGTTTAACTTGGAAGTGTTCACAGTAAATTGCGCCCTGCCCTCTTCATCTGTTGTGTAGTTGCCTTCATCAACTCCTTGTAAAGAAATCCTCACAAGTTCATTGGCAATTGGAGCACCAGACCCATTCACTAGTTTCACCTGGAAGAGCAAAGACAGTACAGTACAGTATAGAAGAAGAGAAATGCCTGTCACCTGAGCAGACTGATAGACCACCAAGCTAAGGATGTTGGGCTTATGTCAGACAAGGAAGCCTCCACCGTGCTTTACATGTGCATCTCCCATTTCTTTCAGAGAGAGCTGCACACTTACTGAATCTTACTTCTTTAGCCCTTTCTTATCTCCACCTCCAGCTCAGAGGAGTGGATGTAGAAACTGACATGCACTCATACCCTTAGGGCTATTAAACAGGTAACTTGAAAAGCAGACTTTTACTTAACTGGAAAGCGGAAGCATGAGGACAGAGAGGTAAGCACAATAAGATCTGTTCTCTCAGATGCTGCTCCCCACTTTGAAAGCCTGCAGGGGAGACGAGGCCCACGGGGCATAGCAGCACTGAGGTCCAGCATCTGTGCAGATGGGTGTGTGTATCTATCCGGGAGGTTCAGTAGCATGATTGTTTGGCACTCACGTCATTCCATTCTCATGGTTCCCCTACCTGCCCAAAGAAGGGGATTCCAGGTTTGTAGTGGGTGTCTGAATTCTCAAAGGTAATTTTGGTAATGGTGGTTGTGATCTCAGAAAAACTTGTTCCAGTCAACTCCACTCCTGCAGGAAAAAAACAGAAAAACAACATATAAGAATTAATTTGCCTTTGCCTGACCAGAACTACTGGTCCAAGCTCCTTTGCTGGATCAGCAATTATACTGATGTTTCTGACCTACAGGTAGGAAAACTTTAGGATTCCAGAAAAGCAAGAGTCCGCTTTTCTCCCTCACTCCAACTTAGCAGTCCCCTCTGCTGGTATCTTGTGGGCTTACCACACAGCTCTGTGATTTAGATGATTCATACCTGTCTCCTCCTCTTTAATCTTAGCCTCCACATAGAGCTTATTCTCATATCCGTTTCTCTTGAGCTGGAATAACTTGGTCTTTACCATTTCAGAAACGCAGCCATAGTTGTCTGTCTTCTGAAGAAAAACAAGCAAGACCATTACAGTCTCATTTATATAATGTTCATCCAACTTGAGGAATCTACCACTGTGTTGCTAAGAACTGGAAGTGCAGCGGAATAACCTCACAGATTGTTCCCTCTGTTGTTTTCATCAAAATCGGAAAAGCACAGAAATAACGTGGCAAGAAGCATTTTAAAGTACTTTTGAAAACATCAGAGCACAGAATTTGCAACCTCAAAGATTTTTGTGTATGCGTTTGAAGTTTGAAATTGCAAACACTTGATACAGAAGCATAAGGAATTACACATGTGTCTACCAGACAGGAAACATTTGCAAGGCATCAGGCACATTAGAATATAGCTGCTAGTGAAAATGCACAAACTGTGAGTGATACATAAACCAAAGCCTGTGTGTGGGTAGAAAGAAGATGACAACTAGTAAAATATTTCCAAAGCTTGCCACCTCTCTTTCAGCATTTTCATGCATAGAGCAGGTGTCCACAGAAAAAGGAAGACATGTCCGGAACAGAGGTTAGCATTCATATTTTCTTTTAACATAGATAACAACAGCAGTGGCAGAGACAACTGTGGGGACCATACAGTAACAGACACCAAGGACCACAAGCATGTCTTCTGCTTGCTTTCTTGTCCTGACATATTTCCACAATTGCTGTTACCCCAGCTTCTGCCAATTGAACTTGTACTGGCTATGCTCCAAACACCACTGAGATCTGTTCTTGTAGACTTGTCAGTCTGAAGAATGAAGAAAGTGATTTTTTTCTGTTTGTATTAACCACTGCTGCTAAAGCCATACTCCTTTCCTTCTTTAAAACTGCATTACTTTTCCCCTGATTTCTGCTCCTCTTCTGCTTCTAACACCAATTCTGACCCCACAGAGTCTCTACTATAAGACAACCCCAACTGTTTTCATCATTCATGCTTTTCTCTCTCATTTCTCCCTTATACCCTACACTTCATCTGACCTTTTTCTTTCTTCCATCTCTTCTTTCTCCATAAGCTTCTTGCCTCCACATACATCTTTTTTTCTATACTGACCTTACCACTACGTTTACCTTCACATTTCATATTGCACCCAATCTTCTCTCCTTCAAGTTTCCTTAAAATACACGGATTCCCTCCACTTTTCACACCATGACTTTACATACTAGAGCAAGCCTGTACATGGCTACAAGGCATATTAAATAGCCAGTGTAATCAGCAGGTGGAAGGAGGTGATCCTGCCCCTCTACTCTGCCCTCATGAGACCCCACTTGGAATACTGTATGCAGTTCTGCTGTCCTCAACATAAGGATATGGAGCTGATGAAGTAAGTCCTAAGGAGTGCCAAGTGGGTGATCAGGAGGCTAGAGCACCTCCCATATAAAGACAGGCTGAGAAAACGGGTGCTGTTTAGCCTGGAGAAGCTGTGTGGAGACCTCATAGCAGCCTTTCAGTATCTGAAGGGGGCCTACAAGGATGCTGAGAAGGGACTCTTCATTAGGGACTGTAGTGACAGGACAAAGGGTGATGGATTCAAACTTAAACAGGGGAAGTTCAAGTTCAAGTTCAAGTGTGGCAGTGTTCAAGGCCACGTTGTATAGACCCTTGGGTGACATGGTCTAGTTTGAGGCATCCCTGCCTACGGTAGGGGGTTGGAACCAGATGATCTTACAGTCCTTTCCAACCCTGACTATTCTATGATTTTATGAAATAAACCATACTTTCTCCTATCTCTCTACCCAACAGAGTAATCACAACTCACCTGTTCAGAGAACTCATCACACACCGCTTTAGCCTCTTCGCCATAGCAGGTGATGGCTGGGTTTTTAAACTTCCGGCAGACACGGAAGCTCACAAGGCCAGGAACAGGCTTCCCAAATGTGTATCTACCAGCAAAGAGGATTGAAAGAAAACTGGAGCCATTAGGAATGTAAAAGGGAGGGGAAAAAATTACTAGCTCACCCCCAGTGTCGCCAGAACTCTTCTCTAGAGCTTACTCCAGGATACAGCAGAGTCATCACAGGAAATGAGAAGCAGAAAGAAATTTGGTAACATTTTAGGATCAAGCTTGTCTACAGAGGCAAGTGCACTGACTACATCCCTGGGAATAACACATAAGTCTTCAGAATTCATTTACCTTAATGCTGATTTAGTTGAGAGGACCCCTCCTGTTGGAGAACACGTTGCAAGTACCTACCCCACTGCCCCATTCTGATGAAACAGTTTGTGTATGTATGTGAGCTGGGTCTTCAGCCCAAGCCATGGCTCTTCCTGCAGGATGCGTGAATGTTGCTATGTGGAATTGAATGAGGTGGCACAAAGGAATGAGGGCAGCTGCATCACTTACAGTTTCTCTCAACAGTGACAAGCAGAAGCCACAGTTAAAACATCATTCCCTCTATGACTCAAAAAATACGTTAAAAAAAAAACCCAAAACCTAGAAGAACAATATGTTTCTACATGTTACATACTAAGTTCCCCAAGCAATACTTGTTGCCTTTTGTCAAATGGTAGATGTAGCCTGTTTGGTCCTGGGACCCCAAAATGAATGAGAAATATGATGAAGTACCATATTGCAGTCTCCCAACTGGATTTTCAGCAGCAGCTGAAGAAAAACCCAAAACCAAGAAGGCCTTGAAAGAATGACACTTACAGACCACAAACTGTCACCTTCAGCTTCTCGTCAAGAATGGTGATCACCTTGGGCATTTTCACTGTTACTTCAAATTTTGGCAACACTGCAGCAGAACCAAAGGAAAACAGTCTATGTAGTGGGGAGTAATATAGGAATGAGACATGAAGGCTGCTCAAAAGCTAGTCTTACAAATTACCTGAAACCCTTTTGCATCTAAATTATCGGATTTTAGAGGTTTCTGTCACCTGCACATCTCACTGAAGTCAGTAAAAATCACAGGCACTCAACCAACCACTGTGCCAGGTAAGAAGACAGAATTATTACACCAGCTATTAAAATACAGCAGCTTCTTAGATAACACATGGATTATCAGTCCCACAGCAGTCAGATACAGTAAAATAAGAGAATTAAGTCCATAAAGGTCTCCCACAAACATATAGAGCTGTGACTTCAGCCTCATCTCTGAATTTCCAAAGCATGCAGATCTTACTAATCTGCAAAACAGGAAGACCCCATAGCTTCCCCAGTGACTTGGCAGAGAGTAAGATCATATCTAAGCCCAGCTGCAGGAGGGAAAGTGGACGGTGACTGTTTTAGGAGAACTAGGAGGCATTCAGAGCACAGAACAGCCTTGCAATTGAAAGAGGTCAAAGGACTTCCAGATTCATCTTCCAGGACTCATGTCAACTGCATGAGCCAGATCATGTCAGACAACATAATAAGGAGAGCTGCAGCCTGCTTGCTGGGGTGGGAAGTTATGTTGGTTGCAACCATCTGCAGGTGTGTATCAGGACACCATTTTCTAGCCAAGCAGAAGGAACTGCACAGGGGTGAGAGCACCAGTGAGAGGTTAAGGTATCAAGGCATCATTTGAGCTACAGGCTTAGCTTATGGGGGAGAAAAGGCAAGTCTGAATTTACAGACAGACCCAGCCCACACCAAAAGGTCAGGACTTCGGGCATTAGGTAGCGGAAACCCAGACCTATAGCATGACACGTGACAGGGGTGTAACCAACCGGAGATAAGGCTGTAACCCTAAATCACCTCTGCAAGGAAGTGAGGCTTGTGGCTGACAGCACATTGCTCCTCCTGATGGGAGCTCTGTTGAGGTGAGCAGTCAGAAAAGCTGCACTGCATAGCTTGGGTCTTAATGAGGAGTGGATACAAGTCATTTAAGTCCTTCAGTCTTCACTCCTCAGAAAGAGATGATGCTTGAGAGGGGAAGGACAGAGAGACATTTTTCCAGCCATGCTGGACATCCTGGTCAGATCTATCACACTGTACAATTAAGCGTTCATGTCCCATGGGACTAGCCGATAGGAACTTGAAACTGAGATGACAGTTACCATACTCCTCCACAGAAAAAGGATGCTGAACTGTCTTCCCAGAGGCCTTCTGTACCACCACTCTGTACGTCCCTTGAATAGGTTCAGAGGTGAGATTGAAGAACAGCTCGATTAATCCCATGTTTAGCTGTGTCTTCATCCACTGGTACAGACGGTTTTGCTTTGGGTCCTACAGAGAATGTGATCACAAGCAGAATGTGAGAACACTGGAAGTCTGCAACCAGAAGGTCCTTTCCAACCCTAACCAGTCTATGATTCTATGATTCAAAGCTGTGAGAGGAGGCCTAGCCCCAGTGTTTTAGGAGGCTGCATGGCAGAAGAGGGGGGCATTAGCAAAGTTGTGTGGTGAGCTCAGGGCTGGACAATAGAAGGAGCTGTAAGCTGAGCCCAGAGTACATGTTTGCCACCATAAGAGTTAAAGCTGTGTACATTCAAATTCATGAAATGGATCTGCTTAATACATAAACCAGACAAGAATCACCCTGAAGCAATTGGACAAGCAGTTTTGGCCTGGCTGAATGCAACAGATGTGAATGCGAATTGAATGTTTGTACATACCTCAATATACACCAGCGGAAACTAGAAAAAGAAGAAAGGAAACCACATTTAGACAGAGTGCAAGCAACATAGTCAAAAGACCAGGGCTATCACTATGTTTCAAGGAACAAGCTGATCACCCAATGGGATAAGGAAAAATGTTCCTGGTATGGAGAAATATATGATTTTGAGGTACATCACGAGTGGGGACAATCCCTTGTCTCAGTCAGAAAGGTAAGCTGACATAACTAACTCTGGATGCTCTGCAATGCTGATAAGAGCAGGTGTGCACTCTAATAATGGCAGCCTTGGTCACTGCTGGCATGTTTTACATCAGCACCATTCATCAGCAGTTTGTCAGATCTTTCCAAGAACGCAGAGGGCAGCTTTACACAGAAATTTGAAGAACAGACCCTGTTAAGATCTGAGGTAACCCAGGAATTATGCAATTATCTCAGTGTACTGAGAGCTCTCCCCAGAAGACTCTTCTTTCCTCCCTTTCCCTGCATAGATGACTTAAGGGCAAATAACTAGAGAAAAGGAAGTATTACCCTTACCATCTCGTTCAAGGGACGGAAATCTTTATCCAGAGAAACAATTCTGAACATGACTGGTGGAGAAAGGCAGACAGTGAGGTCCCACAGTGCAGTCACCAATCAAAAAGCATCAATTGCAAAAACAAATGGTACAACAGAGACCAGAGCTGTTCTCTTCTGAAGAAATTCCATTTGTTAGAAAGCTAAGACATACTAGAAAGTTACTCATGTAAGAAATTACATTAATAAGAAGATGTTAAGAGCAAGTCCAAGGCAGTGTGAACATTTTACTGATCATGGATTATAATCTCATTAATTTGGACCAAAGTTAAATTTAAGTTGCCTTTGGCAACTTTGCAAAGACACATTTTTACACTGGAATTCATATAGGTCTTCTAATTTTGTTACAACTAGACTGACTTTTTAGGAAGGATGAACACAAGCAAATTATTTCAGCACTTGGCTGCAAGTCTGTGTTGGATCTTAATGGACAGAGAACTCAGTGCCTCTTTTAGGACACTCATTTCTGTCCAGGACAAATTTAGGAGATCAGTGGCCCAGAAGAAATAAATGGCTTATATAGTTCTCTTCACTAAGCATTAAAAATATAAGCCTTAGCCATGAGGCTGCCATTCTGACCGCCACTGAAAGCAGTAGACATTTGGCCAGCACAATCCAACAGTTTTAACACAAATTTTTGTTTCAAATGCAAATATCCAGCCTTTCACTGTTACCTGTCTGTCCAGGCTTGTAGACGGGTTTGTCTGTCTGAATGAAGACCAAGCTCTCATAGCTCTTGACCAACACTGATTTGCGGCTGTTGAACTGCAGTGTTGCGCCCTTCACCGTTACAGTGAGAAACGCGACTGATGACCAGCTATTTGATTTTGGAAGCTGGAGAGAAAGAAGGCAACTATGTTACAGACCACCTTTAAAGATTGAAACTGGCCTTCATGAGAGATCTAATATAATCCTGATGGACACAGCACAGAGGTGAGGGGAACTGTAATCATCACGAACAAGAGACAGACCTTTACTTGTCCCATATCCTTACTCATTCCTACTTCTGTGAAGTGATTGTGCAAGGATTGTGCAGCAAAAGAACTCCCAGATCTTCTGCCCAATATTAAGAAATTCTTACTGCCCTAACAAAAACCCTTCTACCCTTTTTCTTTTGACATTCACAGGGGCAATGGAATAATCCCCAGTCTCTCTCAGATAATGCCCCTAGTCCTTGCAGAACATCTCCCTTTTCAAACCAGACCTGCCAGATCTCTCTGCATCTCTCTTCAACTGAAAACGTTCAGTCTTCAGCCTATATCTGACACAGGTGCAAAGTTCAGTATCTTGCAGATCAGTTCTTCAGCCTTCAGGCTAAAGACATAATCTGTGCTCTGAGCCAGATGACCAACTTTCCTAGTTGTCCTAGTTGTTATAGTCCCCAGGGCTATCAGTTATAGTAAGCTATGAATTTCCTGCTTCCTTCTCTTTTTTAGATGCAGGCAATCACAGCAATATGTTCTTACATTAATTCAGTGTACATATCCACAAGGAAAAAAAATATCTGAGGTCCAAAAGCTTTACCCCAATCTGAAGTTACTCAAGTGATAATCTGCGGCTGTTGAAAGATGATGTGGAGAGCCATTTGAAGAAGCTGATCACCATTTCTTTCTCCTGGCCTCTTATCTTCCTGTTCTACAGAAGAGCCGGCTTTCCAGGATTTGGCATTTCCCAATCAGGGATCATGTTAAAGCTCAGCAGTGAAAAGGTGTTGAGAATGGACATGAACATGGACAAGAGGGAAGTGAATACTTACGGAGTGTTTCTCTGGTCTTTGCCCTTACAGTTTACCTTTGGCATAAGAGACCAGCCAACGAGGATGAGATACTCACAGAGAAAGGGATGCAGCTGAATACATCCTTCTCTGACACCACGTCATCAATCAAGCTCCTGTTTTCCCCTTGATACTCGAGTGTGGCACTCAGTGTCACAGACTCATTCAGGTGGGTCAGCTGAACA
>JBCJKH010053388.1:0-19161 GCA_039877255.1 Loriculus beryllinus
TGAGGTGTCCCTGCCCAGGGCAGGGGCTGCGGAACTAGATGATCTTCAGATCCTCTCCAACCCTAACTATTCTATGATTCTGTTTTTCTCCCAGCTCTTTACCCATCCATTACCATCCTAAACATTAAATGTGCAGGGCACATTACTGCTTCCAAGATCCCATTTTCTGTAACGCATTCAAACAGGTCAGCATTGTCCCGATCACTTCAGCGCTTCCTCTCCTCTCCCTCAGGCCCTTGGTGGAGGTGCCTGCCTGCAGCCTTGCCAATGTGGTGCTTGCAGCCCCAGCTTCACGCTTAATATTAGCTTCACGTTTAATATTATCTCAGCATTTAATGTGATTCTGAGCATTTAATGTGATGAGCTAACATGTTTTATCACTCACCCTTGGTTACTGAAGGCGCTGGGGGTGGTGGGCTGGCTCCCTGGCTGCAACCCAGTGGGCTGCACCCACTTCACTAGGCTTTGATGCCGAGACCCAGGCTGGGCTCTAAGGTGGGAGAGCCATAAACAGTCACTTAAAGAGACCTCAAAATGCCCCATTAACGCCGCTGCTTCGGAAGAGGCGAGCGCCTTCCAGACTTGCCCTGAGGGGAGGAGAGGGCCGGGGGACGGATGGACATGGCCGCGGGGGCCGGGGGAACGGCAGCCTGGCCCGGCTCGGCTCGGCTCGGCCTCGGGGCTCCTCCCCGGGCAGCCGCGGTTGCCAGGCGGAACCCCGCGGGCCGGCGGCCGCTGCTGTGTGGGACCCGAGCCTCCCGCCGCCCTCCGCCGGCGAGGTAACGAGAGTGGGTGCTCCGGAGGGGGGAAGGAGGTGGGGGCTGCCCCGGGGCTGTGGGGAGGGCAGCGGGCAGCCCAGGGGGCTCCTCGTGGAGCCCAGGGATGGGCCCCGCGGCCATGGGCACAAGTTGCAGCACGGGAGCGTCTTTCTCAATGTCGGGAACGGCCTTTTTCCTTTGAAAGTGACAGAGCGCTAGCACGGGCTGTCCAGGGCAGTTTCAGTGCCATCTGGTTATGGCCCTGGGCAACCAGCCCTTGGGAGCTCTGCATGAGCAGGGGGGCTGGACCGGCTGCCTCTGAGGTCCCTTCCCACCTCAGCCATTCTGGGAAATCCCCCGAGACACTGCCAGGGATGGAAGCTGTGGCTGCCCCATCCTTGGCAGTGTTGAAGGCCAGGTTGGATTGGGCTTGGAACAACCCGGTCCAACGGAAGGTGTCCCTGCCTGAGGCAGGAGGTTGGATCTGGATGAGCTTTAAGGTCCTTTCCAACCCAAGCCATTCTATGATGCTGCGTAATCAGAGCCTCACTCAGAAGTACCAGATCTGAGGATTCTCCTTTGCTTAAGACTTCCAGGATTGTGCTTAAATCTAATTAAGAACTTTATAGTCTGCTGTTGCTGCTTATGGCTTTATGGTGGAGAAGGTCTCCTAGGGCAAACTTTGATTGCAGCTAGCAGGCCTCCAGTAGAGAACTGTCTGTGCCTTATGAGGGAGAGCAGCAGGGAATTACATTTAATACCTTCTCCTTCCAGCTCTGACGTTCTTGCTGCTAGTAACAGCAGGGCTCCCCTACTATGCTGTATGCTCTCGCTCTGTTAACTGATTTCCGCTTCTAACAGGAAAGCTCTTGCTTGCACAATAAAAACCAAAAAATCAAAATCGTGTGGCTGTAGAGCCTGGTAGTTTAATACTGCTGTAGTTTCAAACAATGTTGTTTTGCCCTACTCAATGTTCTGCTTGTGTTCTGAGCTAACCCGTGTCTGGCATCATTTGAGAAGGTAAGAAAAAGCAACAAACTCCCCCTCCCTAAGTGGCTGTCCCACTTCATCAAAGGTCACTAATTTACTGAGAAGAGCTGAGTCTCCATGATAAATACAGCCAGCATTCAGCTGCAGCCACATAGTCTATTGCAGATGTTCATGTATCTGAAGATAGTCCTGTCTGAGAGATTCACTGTAATTAGGTACATCTTTTTTCCTGAACTGCTAGCAGAAAATGGCTTTCTTTCATAAAATGGAAAAGTTTAATTGCAAGAGGCCAGTTTTGCTACACACTTTGGAGGGCTCATTTTCTGAAGTGTTTAGCTGCCAACAAAGTCTTTTCAGCCAAGCCCTCATGGTATTTGAAGAAACCAGTAGAGTACATAGTTTCTGAACACAGAGGTGTGGCCTCTCTGTTGGTCTCACAAACACACACATGCCTGCCTGCGTTTCTTCATGCTTCCTGCTTGAAAACACCCATGGGCTTCCAGAGGATTGAATTGTGAGCTTGTTGAAGTCAATGTCAACACCATTATGGACTGGGGCTGCAAGCAAACTTCCAGCAGTGATTGGAAATCAAAAGTAAAATGTACTTGTCTGTTACAGTTGTTATATATTTAAGTATTTTACTGAGCCAATTTTGTAAAGGGCAAAAATGGAAAACAGATTTTATGTTTGGGGTTTTTCTCCTACCTTTCTTTTTTTAATGAATTATAAAACAATAATTCCTGGTGATGTTTGATTGGCATGCAAAAAACGACAAGAAATTGCAACAGAATGAAAAAGTTCTCATTTAAAGAAGTGAAATAGTTACATAGCTGATGTTATAAAAACATGCTCATTGGTGTAAGAAGAGTTGTAGGTTTCTCAAACGTGGAGACCTGTGATCTTTTCTAAGAAACACCACAGAATATAAAGGTGCAAGTAGGTAAATAAAGACTGAAAGATCTGGCTGGTGCCTGGCAGCCCTTAAGATAATGGGAAAGTCTTAGCTGTTTTAGTTATTTACAGCTGGTTGGGCTTGTGCTGCATGTGAAGTGAATTCTTACTTAAAGCTTTTATCCCTGTCACTTAGGAAAGAAGAATTACAGCATTATTATTTTCATCCTGCAATATCCAACACCATACAAACATATGACACTCACTTTACAATTTATATTTCTCCCCAAAACTCGTTGGTCTAAATCTTGGCTATGTTTATCATTAATATCTGATGGCATATTTTCCCCTGTCCTTCAATACCACAGTAACTTTGTGACAGTATAACTTCAGAGAATTTGGCAGTAAATCATGGGTTTAATATTATCTCAGCAGATTTAGATAGCAGTGGCTGTCTTTAATTATTTAAAAATTGGAAGTCGCTAATTTGGCCTCATTAGTTGAAGTGTCACCATGTACAGTTAACAGAAGGAGGATCTGGAAAACTTATTAATGTCGAGTTACTGTTACTTGGTGATTTAGAGGTATTGAAATGCTTTCAAGGTGCCTGCTGAAGTTACTGCTGAGACTACAGAGGACTGATAAATGCCAAGATCTTGTTTCTCATCCTTTTAATTGTGTTTAGAGATGACACAAACTGATGTATCAACTAGTCTGAGATGAATTCTAATAGATTTATTGGGAAGAGTAATAAATTTCTTCCTTTATTCAGTGGGTAGCTTCTGGGAAGATGTAGGATGAGGACAAGAACAGATTGGCTTTTATACATGCAGTTGCTGAAGGGTTTTTTCAGGTATTTGAAAGGCAGGATCCCAGTGGCAGGATGCTGAACTAGATGGGCTGCAGTTATGATACAAAAGAGCAATCATTTTATTGACTATGTCACAAAAAAGTTACAGTGTCCTCAGCTTCTTGAACTGACAGTGTTCATATCCTCAACGATTTATCCTAGCCCTGTAGTTATTCCCTGAATTGAGTTTTATACATCCTCCTGTGGGGTTTTTTGGCATTTAGGAACAGATGTGTCGCTGTTCCTGCTATCCTTATGCTAGAGGCTGTATGACTACATGGAACAGAGCTGGTTTATTGGCTTGTGGCCACTGGGAGCTTTCTGCCTACTCTGGAGAAATTTCCAGCTTGCTAGCATTCAGAGCTTCACCCTCCTGTTTCACTGCCCTGGCCACAGTTGTGGCTGGTCTCAACTCTGCATTGTGGCACCAAACACTGGTTACTCCTCACCAGTGCCAAAGGTGCTGTAGTAAGCTTCCTGGCAGCCCCACCAAGTGCACAGAGTGCCCCTGAAATGACACAAAGAAGAGGAAAAGTTCCCCAATTCTTTTTTTCTCCCCTTTGGCCATCAGTCTGTTATTTCTGTCTGCTGCAGCTGCTGCAGGAACAGGCTGTTATTACCTTTGTGAACTGTTGAAACTTGTAGCTAACTGCTGTGAGCCAGCAGGCTTCAATTGCAAACTATAGTTCCTTATGAGGATCTTATGTTCAAGATGGTCACCTCTGACCTACCTACCACAAGGCACATCAGTAAAGATTTACAGTCCTGTGAGTTGAAAACTGGGAAACAGAAATAACACAATAATAATTAAATAGCGTGACAATTTAATGGAATTAAATTATTTTCTTGTCAAAGTCCTATCAAAATAAATGACAGACTTATTCATGTAGTTAATTCATGTAATACTGCAGTTCCCACAACTGTACTGGTACCAATGCATTATACCTGACAAAAAAGGGGAAAACTCAGTAATTCCTCATTGTATGGAACAGAAGTTGCCTTCAAAATTTCTTGCTTCATCAGGCATTAACATACCAGTATCATGTCATGTAGAAAAAGTCATAGCAGAGGAAACACAGTTGAATAGAGGAAAAGATATCCAAAAACTCAAGGGAGAAGAGACAGTAATTACCTGCTTTTTGGGTTGTTTTTTTTTTTTTTTTTTTTTTTGTCCTGTGCTCTTTTTCATTCTTTTGATTTAATTTCTTCTTTAAGATACATTGTTATTTTTAAATGAATATAATTCACATGTGTCCTGCAATTCCTTGGTATCTGAATGATAGAATAAAATGAACAGAATATGTTGTGGGAAGGTCTGTTATTTAAGAGTGCATTTGCTCTGCCCTTTTTTCTTTCTTTTCTTTTCCCTCACTAGGCATTACTTGCAGTTTAGCCCTTATAGGCAAGGGGAGACCAAACACTAATTAAAACATGCAAGACAATAGAGTTTGGGTTTTTTCTGGGTGTAGGTCAGTGGCCCTAATGCAGCCTGTGACTTTATCATGCTTAAAACAAGAGGTGAGTTATCAGCAACGTTACGCTGTGAGGAGAAACTGAGGCTGAATAAGGTTTATAACTTATATATAATATCATTTACAATTTGTAAGTAAAGAAGGCTTTAAAATGAAAGCACTTTAGCAGTGCTGCCCTGCATCTGACTAGAAGTTATCTAGCCAAATAGATCTCCAATACTGGCCATAAGTAGATTCCTGGGAAAGCTGAAGAATCGAAGAAGAACACAGCACTTAACCCTCACACTCTCTCTCCTCAATTTTTCCTTTCCCAGCCCTGTGGGGAAAGATTGTCTTCTTCAATCTTTAGCTAACCAGTGTGGTGGACACAAACCTCAGAGTTCTCAAAGATCTCATGTTTCAGTGCTTATTTATACTTAGATATTTCTTGTGACTTGGCGGTTGTGCTGTGACAGATCAAGACTCATTTTGTGAGGCACAAGTCTGCATAGAGTGAAAGACAACTATTGTCTTGAGAAACTTTAAACCTCTGGTTTAACTGGACAAGACAGATTGGAAGGGTAAAAGGTACACATCATGATCTTTGGTGCTCTAAGTTATGCACCAGCTATAACGATATTCCTGAAGTAATTTCCAGTCTGGTAGATAGAACACTGATGCACAGTCAGGGCACCAGAACCCTTCATGGCTGGTTGAAGCTCTAGGAAATTTCCACTGCCACAACATTCAACCCTTTCACAGGCAATAGAGAGAAAGCATTTGCTTGCTCTGGGGGTGAGCGGAGCTTGCTGATGGAGTATGCTGTACATCTTTGGCCGGATGCTGCCACAATCCTCCCAGGCAGTAGAGAAAGGGATACTTCCGAGGTATAGACCATGTCCAAGGTGACTCTAGGGCATGGGGAGCAGGGAGAGACTGTATTGCATCCATCCTGCTACAGTCAGTCTTCTCCCTGCTGAGAACAAGAGAAAAAGGATTTTAGAAGAGGCAGGGGGATAGAAGTTATTTTAGGACTTGAGTTTTCGGAGGAGTCTAAAATAACTGACGCAATTTGCCAGCAAACAGGTTCATATCCATCAGCAGAGACAGTATAAATTTATTTATATCTTGCTTTTACCTGCTCGGGATGGGGCCATATTTCTTGTTGATAAATGCAGTCTAAAGTGCTTCACTTACAGCATGTGCTTATTTTAGAAACTCAAAGAAATAGCTCCTGCCTTTATTGAAATAACTACTTGACTGTGTTGCCCACTGACAACCAGGAGCTATCACAGCATGGCTGTGTACTTGCGAGGTGGCTTAGTTACTTTCTCAGGCAATCAAGTAATTAGCTCTTCATCAACTAGAGTTTATATATTCATGAATAGACTCCTTGGTGTTAAGAAGTTCTCCTACTTGGATACTGTGTAAAGGATAATAAATTGCAGATGAGCTCTGGTCTGTGCAAAGCCCGGTAAGAGTGATTCTTTGTCCTGCAGGGCAAGCGTATAGGCTAATCAGTACAGGAGCAACCCACAGCTGTTTAATTGGGATGTAAGGGTGGATACAATTATAGTGCTCTTTATATTTATTTAAGAATCTTGAAAGTATTACCAGGAAACTATTAATCTGTCCTGGATGAGAACTATGCAGCTACCCAGCAATAAGATGTAGAAGCGAGTGAAAAGTCTGAGCTCTTACGAAAAGAAAGACAACCTCCAAAAATATGTTGTTAGTTAAACCGTATTCTGTTAATAAAAAGAGAGAATAAAGAGTAGAGTTATAATTTTCCCACATGCTTTCATGGTTTTCTTATTACTTGTTTTCTGTTCTTATTTTTCTGCTTGTAGATCCCCAAACTGTAACATCTCCCTTTCACATCAAAGGGATTCAATGAAGGACTGCCTTGATCTTTCTTCCTTTCATCTGTCTCTCCTTGCTTCTCCATGTTTTCTCTGTAGCTGTGAGTGGATACCACCCAGTGACAGCAAAGGCATTTGAAAAGGAGTGTCTTTGCTCCATTGAGGGGCCTTGCAGCTGACAAGCACACTGCTAAAGTTGAATCCTGCTGATCAGTGGGAGGATGGCCTGGGTACTGGTTCACACATACCTTCATAGGAGGTCTCTAAGCTCCTGTAAGCTTTTACAACTGTAACAGTTGCTTCATTTGCCTCCAGCTCTTAATAGTTCATCATGCAGTTTAGATAGCAAATAATTAAATACCACAAAGTACAAATATCAGAGTGTTCACCCAGTACACGTACGGTAGGCTTTAGCAGAGGCAGTCAAGTGGCAGAACCCCCATTCCACGCAAAGGAAAATAAATGATGACTTATTAGAACCCCGCTGTTTGTGCCTTGAAATGAATTCTTTTAAATGCATTGAATCTGGAGGCCTTGTCTCCAGAGTCCCAGATCCCCAGGCTTTCACATTTGTTAGCTATTCATATCAGAGTGAATCAGAGGAGGGTCTCCTAAGGCTTCAGGATTCAGGGACCTTGGCATAAGCTCAGTTCTCAAAGGTTTCCAGCTGCTCAACTGGAAAGCCAAATGTGATGTGTAGCTTTTGGGTCCACAAGAGGGAGAGGATGACCCTGGTACTTCCACAAAGCCTGGAAATGTTGGGTGTTGGAGTGGCCTCAGTGCCCAACAAAGAGGAGGCGATACATGGTACTGCTTTGGAGTCCTGGGTCTCCCACAGTCTGTCAAGTGAGCTGAAAGGATTCCTTGCAGGTTTTATTTCTGAAGTTCAGTGAAATCCTGTTCTTTGTTTGAGAACCGTTCCTATTTTGACAAACTGACTGAAAGTGTTGCACAAACAATTATCAAGTTGGGTTTGTTTTAACGTTCTGGATTAAGTTTGAGAATGCTGCTTCCATATCTGATGCTTGATGAGGGATGCAGGCATCTGCGCTACAGGTATTCAAATATGGACCCAAAGTGATTCCAGTCCACTATGAAATTCATGTGGATTTGGAGATGCTGACAAATAATGTATATCTAATAATCAGTTCTGAATGTTCAATGCCATATACATATCTCAGAGATTGCAGTTCTGTGTTGCTGTGGACAAAGGTCCACTCCTTTCAACCCAAACTTAGTAGAAAACCCCTGAGAAGATGATCAGATCTGTTTCTGTTTCAGAACTATGCTAAACTTTCCATGTTCCCATAAATGGGAATGGCCTAACATATGTCTAATTTTTAACTCACTACAGTATGCAGTGATAGGTCCTTAAGTATGAATATGTGGAGCAGAATATTCTGTCATAGTGAATTACAGGAGACTAGACTGCTGTTGAAACCTTCTTAATAACTGCACTTGTCACTGACTTTTGTACTGAGAGCCAAATCTTGCAGCACACAAAGCCCTGCAGATGTGGGGAGCTGATGCTCAGCAGCTTGCTGGAGGCAAGTGCAAAGCTACAGAATCAACCCCTTGTTTTTGGAGAGCAATCCTCTCACCGCAACTGCTCAGCTGTATGTACATCATTCAAAATATCCAGAAAGTCTGTCTTCTGTCTTCTGTGAATGCAGTTAGCAATGTCATGTTGTAGCTGGGTATTATGATTAGGTAAAATGTAAAAAAAGCATCTCTTTTTCTGTAACTTCCATTCAGCACTTTTACTGTCACTTTTTTAGGTGTGCTGGATGTAATATAAAAGAACTTAGCATTTTAGTATCTATCTGTGTGCTGTAAGAAAAATCTGATTTTTCTTCCATGTACTTTACAGCTTGGGTCTCCTGTTAGAAGAACTACAGTGATGTAAAATAGCAGAATATAACAGTAATCAAATTACTTTCTTATAATCATATAAGTGAAATTAAAGCAGTTTGGCACAAATAAAACAGCTGCTACAGCGAGACAGATTCAGCTATTATAGAAATGTGGAAAATACAAGAAACTGAAGAGACTTGATGACAACAAAAACACATCATTAAATAGAAATAAGTCTCTACTAGGTCTGGGATTCATTCTTTCACTAAATGGCTGCAAAGATCAAAGCTTAACTTATGGTTGGATAGGTAACTATTGATTATGCGGTACAGATTCCCTACTGTGTCTTATAGAGGTTCAACAATGGTGGGCATAAATTATGACAGCTTTAGGAAATTCCTCTTTTTGAAATGATCCCAAAACACATCAGCTTCTCTTGCTGTACCTGAGTTTAAGCAGAGATGAGGCAGAAGCTCTGCTGTCTCTCAGTTTGTTATGGCTCCAATGAAAAACTTCACAAAAATTAACACCAGTCCTGCAAAGGTTATATACTTTTTGTTTTCCTTCTAAGAACAGGCAAAATTAATACAATCTGCATAGCTGCTGAAGTATTTTAGCAATAGTACTAAAGTATGGCTTTACAAAGCACACATGATTTAAGCTTGTGGTAAGGAACATTGCTGAATTACTGCCTTTAAGAGATTGTACCCTTTGGATCCAGAAACTCCGTCAGGTAGTTCCCTTGTTTCACTATCAAACACTTTGCTCTGGAAAAGGGTGTTCATCATTCAAGGCCTGATCTTGAAGTAAACTGGAGCATATTGCTCGTGGCATCACCTTGAATGTGCTCTGGCTCTCTGTGTGGTACTGGACCACAGTGAATCATCATGACTTGAACACGATAGGTTTTCTGCTGTCATCTCACTGGTTTTCAAAATGCCTTCTGCCAAAATAGTTCTCTTTTTGAATGGCTTTCCATGGGGAAACACGCTGTTTCTAGAACCTTTTAGGGATCCATAAGTCAAAAATGGCTGCAGCTATGAAACTATAAAATGCATCTTCTCATGAGAAAGAAAATTCCACGTATTAGATATTTAGATGAAGGTGAACATTGGAAGCTCACTGGGTACCCTAATGAGCAAGTGACTGTACAGAGCCTGGTTGATTGAGACTTCAGTAAGTCACCACCAGAGTTTGAACAACAGCAGTGGTAGCACATAAGTGCACTGCAATAAATGCACATAAAAAGCACTAGTTACTTAAATATCTGCCATTATTGTGACTGTTTTCAATCATAACAACTCTTTAGTGCCTGCGTCACATGTTACACATAGCATGCACATACTAAATTAAATGTATTTGGGTCAAACAATACATTTGATACGTGTTTGTTCCATTTTTATCTGCCTTCACCTATAGCAGTTTTCCACTCATGATTTTCCACTTCAGATCATTGTGGAGTAGTTGTTGAGCTAAAATGGTAGGATTGGACACAAGGTAAGGAATTACTCTCTGTTCTAAAGTTGCACATGATTAAGAGCTCATTTCAGTATAATGTCCTACCTGTGATGCCTTTCACAGATGTCTGACAGAAAACGAAAAAGCCAAAAGTAAGGATTTAGTTAGAGATAACTTTTACTTCAAAAGAAATTAAAGAATCAAAATTATTATTAGTACTATACAATGAGATGTAACTAAGTTAATTTGTTTTCAAGTCTTTAGCCAGTGTATACAAAGTATATTATATGAAGTATATATGAAGTATATTTATCCAGTATATATGAAGCTGTGACTAAGTTCCACTGGTTTTCAAAACAAGAGCAAAAATGCATAAGGAATATATATAAATAAATAAAAACATAATAATTAAATGTTTTGATCTGTTACCTTGGATTTGAGAGCAGTGACTTCCTTTGTCCATATCCTGTTGTTACTATAGAAGTATGTTTCCAAAAGACAAAACAAGAAGCTGACCTTTTGGTGATTTTATTAACTTAGGGACTCATGCCAATTAGAAATATGGGCACAGAGGAAAAGCTCCCATTTATTTCATAGTGTGTTTGCTTTAAGCCTGAGGTCTAAGGTGGCAGAGCCTGAGCCAAAAAAGCACTGCTTGTGCTTTTGTTTTCTCAGCATACAGTTATAATACTCTGTAATCTGGATCCTTTTTTACCTTGAAGAACACTGTGAACAGTTGATTTCACCAAAACCTAAACTACCTGTGGTGAGGCCTGAATTTTAGACCTGGCTGAAAGTGTACTTTCTGAAAAACAGGCTCTCTGTCAGGTGTCACTCAAAACAAGATCCAAACCCTGTAATCAGTCTCTGAAGTCTCTGCCCTTAGGTTACAGCTGTATAACACAGCAGTATAGCACAAGGTTTGCAAAGCTGCAGCAATGCCTTTGAAGCCAAAAATTATCTGGAAATCTGTGTGTGAAAACACAAGTAAACGTTTCATTGTTTGAGAGTCAGGTACTCCTGGTGCTTACCCCAAATTACATTGTTGCTTCGAAACCAAGGAAAGAATTGCATTGATTTTTCTAGTTCTGATGGCACGTGGCTTGTCCTTTGACATTCAGGATCATCTCTAAGGAGATGTTTCCTGTGTAACTCACAAATCTAATCAGGCATTTCAGTTCACAGTTAAGGACTTCTGCTGGCAGACAGCTCTTTGGGGTATAAATCTGCTGAGCTTTAGGCTCCTGTATGCCAGTTGGCTTATCTGCTAAAGAAGCAATGGTGTTTGGGTGTGGGTTTAAAGTGATAAGGTTTATCTGTTGGAGAAGATTATGTATGTATTTGCATTGCACTGATGACTGGCTTGCTTCACATTAACCAGGAATAGGTTTGAGGTGAAACAAAATAAGTTTTTCAATTGGAGAAAGTCCATTTAAGCTATAGTTCAAATTATTGTTGGAACTTTTGCATACAGACAAATCGTTTCACTAAGGTAGAAGCCAGTTAAAAATGAGGACTGATGTTTAGTTTTACAGGATCAAACTTGCAAAGTAGCATGCCAGCTTCTCCTTGATTTAGGATCATGATTGTGTTGAAAACCACACCACTGGACAGGTAGGGAGTGAAACCTGGATTTCCCTGAATCTGTGTCTGCTTGACTCCTGTGATCCTAAGTGGTTTTTGAAATGGAGACCTGGCTCCTGCAGCTATTAAGGCATACAGAAAAATTTACCTTGCAATCCATCTGAGATTAATTCAGCTGTCAGCACTGGGACACATCTTCATGAAATGTGTGGAATCACATGTATTTGGAATTTGTGTTCTTGAAACTTGCCCTTAATTTAAAATGAGAGGGAGCTTGTTTGCATACTTTGCCTGGCTTTTCTAGGTATGGCTTTTTGCTGTTACTCTATCTTATTTCATAGAGTATCTTTAGGAAAACTTTAATGTTGTGCTTTATTCCCCACTGTTTCCCTTGGGCACAAGCAGCACAGTAGCATTTGAACTCCTCCTTCTTTTGCCTTGAAGATTTATGTTCAGCAGAGATGATCTTTCAGATTGCAAAATACGTGACATTTGCACAATGCCATGGCTCATTTTTGTGGCCTGCAGAAAACTGCCCCATAGATGCAGTTGTAACAGGCATTTTTTTCTCAGAGTATCTGGTCAAAAGTCCCACTAATTGGTAGGAATTACAACAAACAGAAGTAATGTGGTTGGGAAAGTAAACTTGAAAGTACAAGCCTTTTCATACCTGTATCAGTTGTAGTGTAGCATTCTGGCCAGGAGATGACTTTCCTGTAGTCCCCATTGGATCTGCAGAAAGATAATCATAGTTTTTAATGCTTCTATAATATGTAAGTAATACATTTTACTTCCTTACCAAGGGTTTCAGATACCCATTGTGCATTCATACTCCATGATGGGACCTTTCAGAGGACACATGAGTCTCAAAAGTAGCCGTAAGTATCCAAATTATTACTTGAGAGATACCTGTGTTTTCCAGTTTTGGAATAAGAGCTTTAATATGATAAGATTATTAAAAAATATATATTTTATGATTTTAACAATATAAAGTAGACAAGTGCTTCTAATATCTGCTATCACAAAAAATCATATTCTTAATTTATGCAATCAGCTTTCCTTATCAGGATCTTTACAAAGCACCTATGAAAAGAATACTGAAAAGCTGTTTTGCCTGAAGCTTCCCTTCTTGGAAATGCTGTTCCACTCTACCTTCTCCCAGGCCATATAGT
This sequence comes from Loriculus beryllinus, assembly GCA_039877255.1. Taxonomy (NCBI): domain Eukaryota; kingdom Metazoa; phylum Chordata; class Aves; order Psittaciformes; family Psittacidae; genus Loriculus; species Loriculus beryllinus. Next base: position 12,871 of record JBCJKH010053388.1, read on the forward strand.
TTCAGTCCTTAATTAAATGCTGGCAAAGACAGCACCATCACTCTCCATTTTTGTCCAGTTTGTCTTTTGTCCCTCCCTTGACAAACCCCAGCTGCAGTCAGAGACATTTTACTCTCTGCACACAGGGAGTGCTGCATTTAAGGGCCCACAGGGTGTTATTCTACTGCCATCTTTCTCTTCCCACCTTTCCAAAGGAACCCCGAAGGACTGAGAGGAGACACCTAGTTTGTCCCCACCTCAGCAATCTGCCATGCTGGCTTCCTGTATAAAGGAATATATATGTATTTTCTGAAGGGAACAGAAGCAGACACCACTGTTAGATGCTCAAAGCAGAAGCCAAAGCTCAATGCCTGCTAGTGCTTCCTGTAGCTAAAAATAGGCTTCAATACTTACCCGGAAGGGGAGCAGCTTGGGGTAACTATACAACTGAACCAAAGACAGAGGATCTGCCCAATGCTTTTCAGACATTGACTGGGCCATTCTGCTGAGAGATTGTCTCATTGCTTATTATATTCCTCTGCATTGAAGCAAGCCCTGTGGCCATAACCAAGGGCAAATATTCTACCTTGTTAAGCATATGACAAACACAGAGCAAAGAGGTGGTCCCTCTCTTCTTCAAATTTTGGCTCTAAATACAAGATGACGAAGTACACAGATACAGGTGAAGGACCATAACTGTGAACCTCTGCTTATGGTATGAGATAATTCTTTGCTTGCAATGCTAGGAAATACTGTTTACAAAAGCAAAGCCAAGGGTGCTGTAGAGATGGTTCCCACTTCCCGGTAATGTGAAAGGTAGATAAGAATATTTAGATATAGATATTTACATAGATATTATAGAATATAGATATAGATATTTACAAGCTTTTGAGGCTTAAGTATCACTGAAGAGTTTTTATTTGTTGATTAAATGTACATGTAGTATTGTCCCCTAATTGTGAAATTTCCACTTGTAGGAATTAGCAGTTAGCAATGGTATAAACTATTTGTGTTATCTCCGCTCTGCAGTTACAGTAGTCTTTTAAACACTAAAATATTCTACACGTTCTCGAGAACAAGCTTTTGCTCCTCTAAGAGCCAAAAAGGAGTGGCTTTGAATAAGCAATCTGGTGAGGACCAAAGTCACTTCTTGTGGTTTTCAAAAGCATATTGTTGTTTTCCAGCTCCATGGAAAAGACACGTTTTATCACTGTCGTTGTGTATTAGTCAAACTTTAATACTGCTATGACTGGATTTATGATATGACATGATATATTCTCCAAACATGATTTGCAGAAGTAATCTCCTGCAATTCAATCAGTGGAAAGGAGGTAAATTAGTCATTGTACAAGTACACATTCAGAACTGTAGTAAATTATTAGGAAAGTTATTACAAAACAGGCAATAAAAAGAGTCAGAATTGAGAAAGCTGTCGCTGTTCTTTCTTTTCTTCCTTGCTCTTGGTTCTGTGTTTCCTGGAGATCTTTGCTCATATATAAAACCATAGAAAGGTTTGGGTTGAAAAAGACCTTAAGATCACCAACTTCCAGCCCCTTTGCCATGGGCAGGGACACTTCACACTAGACCATGTCACCCAAGGCTCTGTTCAGCCTGGCCTTAAACACTGCCATTGAACCGTAGATATAAATGTCTTGAAAGCACAATGTTACTCAAAGGTTAGAGAGACTTGCAAAGGCCAGAAAAAGGGGTGGTTCAGTCTGACCTGACGTATGTTTGCCCCATCAAGGGAGCCTCATAATGGGGCTACCAAGAATTTCTGGAGGATTTCTTCTTCTATTTAACTTTTCCTTCAGTTTGAAGTTATTTAAAGATGCAAAGGAAAACAAAAGAATAAATCTGTTAAAAGGTGTTAACTCTCTAGAGAGGTCAAATAAGAACACCCTTTCTAGGGATGGGGGAAGCCCACCCTAAATCTCCCCACTTTATTGTTTTCACCCTTAAAACATCTTCTTGGAAAACGGATGTGTTTTTTCATGTCCTCATCTCAGAAAGACAAAAAGACACAGAAAGACCAAATGAGTTGCCGTAGTTCAACAGAAAGTCTTTGGCAAAGAAAATGATCTGTGGGTTTTTTTCCTTACATAGGAATAACCACAATGTGGTTTATTGCACAATGGTAGTGATTCGCTGGAAACAGGATAGAGTTAGATTTTAAGATCAAAAATTAGATTAAACTACTAGTGCCTTGTATATCTCGAGCATTTCAAATTTGGGCTGGTAATTCATTTGGAGAAGAATGTTCCTTTTATAAATGGATTTTCCATCCCTTTTTAATCCTCGGATGCTGTTTGGATTATCACATTGTTCTTCTGTCATGCTGTCTTGTTCGCTGCATATATTGAAATCAGGCTGACAGTGCCAATCAGGGAAAGATTTGGGGCATCTCCCAAAATACTTTTTCCCTTAGTGACAAGAGCCTCTAGCTGCTGTGATTTAGGGCATTGGATTCCTTGAATTCAGTAGAGTTTCCCACTTGCTATCACCCAGGGATGGTGCCGGATATTACTAGAGAGCTTGTTCCAGTTGCTTTTGCCAGCAGCAGGTTGCAGCACAATTGGAAAAATTCATGAAAAAGTTTTCAAAGTTTTGGGAGGGAGCAGTAACTACTAATCTCAAGCACATAAAAGCTTTGAAACAGAATAGTACTGATTGTAACTATTTGATTTCTTTAGCATGGTACTGACACCTATCGAGTGGTTTCCCTGATTGGAGACATGATGAAAGCTCATGATTAGAAATGTCACGAGCTTTATGTTTGTCTGCTTCAAGTGCTGGATTCCATAGTGATGCCTATACTACTCATGCTAAATTTTGCTGAGACAAGAAATAAATGGAATTTGGTCATAATTTGGCACCAGATTCTCCATTGATTTATAGCAAACACAGAGTCACTACTTCTGTTTGTGCCTATTTGTGTCATCGTATAAGCACTCTGGCTGTGCTTATGTGTTCAATGAAAACCAGAATGGATGGAGCTAAAGTAACACCACCTTTGTACAGTTGGTCCAACTGGGATGTGATGCTGCTCCTGGACAGGCTGCTGAAAGCAGGTCTTTATGCCAGTGCCCTTTGAGCAGGCTTTTAGTCACTTGCAGGAGCACGTTAGTAAATAATACTAAATGAAGCAACAAATATGTCAGTAGGTGTTCTGCCCTGTTCTTATTCATGGTGCTTGTTCAAAAGGTGAGACAATAAATTGAATGTAGTCAAACTCCTTAGCTGTGAAAACCAGTTTGTAGCACTGTCTTACTTGCTAGGCAAGAGATTTAGATTAGAAAAAGCAGCACAGCAAGAAAGAAGCCAAAGAGAGGTTAGAAGGATTGACCCCCACACTCTAAACCAAATTTCTCCTTTCAAAATACAATGTAAACTTTGAAACTAAGACATTAAATGAAATTGTACATTGGGGACATGAACGATAAAACAATTATTTACTTCATTGTGTCAGAAAGCCAGATCTTAATAGGGTGGATGGGCTGATTATCTCAGTTTAAGGGCTATTTCTGTGTCTGTGGATGGAAGGCCAAAGGCACATTATATTTCTGATCTCCAGTATGCTGTTTAGTTTTTAATATTATTTGCTAGCAACTTTCCATCTGCAAATCCCGCCTGATGATTACAGAGAGATTTCAGAAACAATTTTGTATTCAGAAACAGGTTGAAAGCCAGTGATCTATCTTGGCCGCTGCCAGGTTAAAGTATGAAATGAGTAAATGCTTATCTGCTTCTTGGCTTTTTTTCCTGGGATAATGAACTGATGTCAGATACGGAGACAAGTTCTTCCTAATCTGAGAAGTCTTGTGGGTTTGAGATTCAGAGGAGCGTCATGGTCAACCTGTGTGTAACACACTTTTGTTCCGTGTTCTGGCTCCTTTTCAGCCCTACTTCTACCTTTGTGTGTATCCAGTCCATTTCCTACACTATAGAGTGCTAGAGTTAGGCCTGGTATTACCAAGATATTAATATGCAGCTTTTTACACTACTTGGTCCTACTCTCTAGTATTTAATCTTCTAAATGTAAATGCTTTTTATTATATCAGTTATTAAGCAGTGAGATTCTCCATTACTCTCCAGAGTTCTATAATATTCAAGGCTCACACATTAGTTATTGCAAGCCATAATTCTCAGATGTCCAAAACCATACAGAATGAGAATAATTTACCACTTTTTCATGTTACATTTTGTATTACCCTTACTTTTTGAAATAAATAAATGAATATTGACTTGTTTTTATTTCAGGCAAGAAGGGATAAATATTCAAATGTTTTTAGAGCCTTTATTGCATGAGACATTACTTGCCTGGTTGAATGAACTGAGAGATTTCCTTCTTGCAGCTTTTTCTCCTGGGCTTTCCTGCAAGCTCTCCAACCAGTACCTCATTCAAGATCACATGGCTGCTCATTACAAGAAGCTGATGTCAGCCAAAGGTACATACAGTCTTCAATGATGATGACATCTATATAAATGAAATATGAAATCACAGACAAGGGCGTGTTGGTTACCCTTAGTTTTGGCTGGCTGCTGAATTTCCTCCTGTCTTTCCTTCATCTCCTGTCACTAACTTAAAGGGTGTAGGAGGATATAAAACATGGCGTGCCCTAAAAGAAGAGATATGCAGGACATTATGTAGGGGACAAGGATTGAGAATGTAAACTTGTCCTAACAGGTGAGAGACATTAAGTCTACAGAGTCAAATTATTTCACAAAAGGACACATTCATTTTAGCAAAGGAAATATAATTTAATTCTCCTAAGTTATTTTAATAATGATTTCTGTTTAGATGTATGTGGTAGCTGACTAAAAGGAAAGGTAAAATGAGAACTAGGGCAGGTATTTCTTTAATTGGGAGAAACCAGTGAAGAGTAATAGTGAGGTTGTAGCTTTTGACATTTAGAAAGTTACAGTTTTATTCCTAAGTAACCTAGAAGGAATTTCCATTAGCAAGCGCTTATGTCTGAGCAAGCTCTCCAAATACTCTTCTTCCTGTAAATAACTGCAAACTGCTAGAAAGAGGATTTGGAATAAAAAATGTCCTCCATCAGTTGGCTGGAGCTGTGTAAACTTCATGTGCTTCAGGAACAGATGAAAACAGCTGGAATTGAATGGTCATAGCCATAGTTAGGTTACTGCAAGACATCCAGTCCTTGGGCTCCCAGGGCTTTCTAACCAAACAATACACTGATACCATACAGTGAGCTCTATAACAACACATAGCTGTTGAACAGCAAATGAGATTGCTACTGCAATTTTTGCCAGGAGACCAATTTCTTTGTCAGTTTGCAGTGCCAAGTGCTTTAATTTAAGCTACCTAGCTCAAATCTAGCACATCTTTTTATCATGGTATCAGAACCACTGTTTCACTTTCATGACCTGCGCCATGCTATGGTTCATGACCTTTCCACTCATACTGGGAGCTGGAGGCTGAATTATTGCTGTTATACTTTCATACCGAAGTGACTCTTGCTTTTGCATGGCTAATGCCACTGAAATAGTGAACTCTAAGGACCGTAGAATTCATATCCTACTGCAGAGCTCATACACATACAGAAGCATCAGGACTAAGAGCAGCAGATACTGCTGTATATAATTGAAATTTATTTTATTCTCAACTGGTGAATCCTAAATGTGAGAGTGAAGATCAAAAAATACAAGAAGCTAAAGACGTTTTGCAGTTTTTGCCTGTTATATTCTTAAAGCTCAGAAGAAAATGCAAAGGAGATATTCTTGGCATAAAAGGAGCCCAGTGCTTTGCTCCCAAGCAGCTTTCAATTTTCTGCATTTCAAATGTCAGTCCTGCTTGTCTGTAGCAGAATTCAGTCAAGCTGGAAAGAGTTTCTCACAGCAGGTGCTAACCTAAATTTCCAGTGGCTAAAATATCTAATTCTTAGGTGTTTCACCATGTGAAGTTATAGTTCTCAAAAGTCAGATTTGTAGCATACTAGACCAGAAACCTTTAGTCTTAAAACACTTATTTTACTTCTTAGAGTACTTCATTATTCCTACAGGTAGTTCTTGTAGAACTAAATGCTTACGTGCATTTAAATAAATGCAGTATTGCAAGAATATCATAGAATCATAGAACCACAGAATCATGGAATAGTTGGGACTGGAAAGGACTGTAAAATCTCTAATTCCAAACCCCTGCTATGAGCAGTGACACCTCACACTACACCAGGTGGTCCAAGGCTCTGTCCAGCCTGGCCTTGAACACTGTCAGGGATGGAGCATTCACCACTTCTTTGGGCACCCTGTGCCAGTGCCTCACCACCCTCACAGTAAAGAACTTCTTCC
>JBCJKH010053389.1:3865-23641 GCA_039877255.1 Loriculus beryllinus
TCAAGGCCAGGTTGGACACAGGGGCTTGGAGCAAGCTGCTCCAGTGGAAGGGGTCCCTGCCCGTGGCAGGGGGTTGGGACTGGATGAGCTTTAAGGTCCCTTCCAATACAAACCAGTCTGGGATTCTATTTTGATGTTTCATTACCCTAAGCTTAGGCTGGAGTAGTGTCTGGAGGGGAAAGGTGCATTAGCTTCAGCAAATTCAAATGGTGTTGCTTCACAGAATCCAGAATTATTTTGACTCTTTTTTTGTATGCCAAAGACTGAACTTTTGCTTCAGACTTCTTACCGGGTGCATCCACTCTTGCTACAGGAGGGATTTAAGTTGCAATAGCATTCTTTTGCCATTCTCTCTTACCGACATCAGTGATCATAATGCAAAGTCTGAATGCAGCCTTGAAGACAAAGAGAAATACAAGCTTCCTGTAGAAGTTTCCATCTTCTCAGTCACTCTGTATTTGCTTTTATGTTCGGGGAACTATTGTGTTCTGCTCTGGCAAGGCTTATATGATGCTTATAACACTGTTACTAGAAATGTGGGGGTGGATAATGCCTGCTCTTTATTAGTTCTTGTCACTTTGTGGCTTTGAAAGGCTTGTTATCTGTTATCACAGAAAGGAAATGGCTACTGCTATGCTTGGCACTGCAGAAATGCAGAATGCAGCCCTTTTCCTGAATACCTATTGAAAACTGTTATTATAAGCTTAGAGAGGAATATAAATTTAGACATTATTTGAACCAAAGATTAATATGAGAAAAAAAATAGCATAAATGATTTATTTTAATATGGTGCAAAAGCCACTAGAATTGGTTATGAGCTTATAATAATAATATGAGCTTATAATAATAATATGAGCTTATAATAATAAATAATTCATTTAAAATCCCATCCAAACAAGCAACAGATCCAATCAGAAATCCTGCCTAAGTACTAAAGACAGACTAAATTTCCACAAAATGCATCTATGGAAATGAGGTTGGCATGGTTGTAAGAGTAAAACTGTTTTTGATGACAGCAGAGCTTGTGTTCCTGATTTCAGCTGGAAAATGACACTCTATCTAGGAAATACCCACCTTCATTGTAGCTGAAGGCCTGTCTTGAAGGTCATCCTGAGTGATACGACTGTATCTGGGCCTAAATAGCTAAGTGATCCTGAAATGCTGGACTGGGTTCAGAGCTGAAACAATGGGACATACCTGCTCAAGTAGAGAGAAGAATAAGAAAACTTACCCACAGACAAAGCTGAGGTTACACTATGCTGTTTCCTTGCGCAGGTCATCCAGAAGAGGAAGGATTTCAAGATCTATGTCACGGGGGAAGCCAGCATGAGCCTGAGTGAAACTCGTGTGTGGCAGTAAGCTCCATGGTGTTTGAGTCCATATAGCCAGTGACAAGATCCCAAGAAGTTCAGCAGAAGTAATATATTCTACTCTCTTGTGCTTTTTGTTTCACCTTTGCAGGGGGCAGTTGCACTGTTATCTCTTGGTTTTCATTAGTTCTATGCACATGAAAGATTCCTTTAATGATTTCCCAAACTTAAACCGCAACTTTTACTTCAGTCAGATTCTCAATTGTTAATGGTTGTAATTTAAGCTGCTGCTGCTATGTTATTTCACTGCCATACTTTTTTTAAAGCTCACTGTGTTCTGAAGAAGAAGATGATGGAATGAGAACCCTGAATAATTATATTCACTGCCAGTAAGATGGAAGAAAAAGGTAGTTAATGGATGCTTAAATCAGGTAGGCATTTCTATTAAGGAAATTGAAACTGAAGGATATTGTCATCATTTTAAATTCTTCCTAGGGTTAATTTTGTGAGTGGTGATAATCTGTTATATCAGATTGAGGGTTTAATCATTTGACAATGTTAGTCTGATGATTCATTATTATACCGTGAAGTCATAGAATCATAGAATCGTTAGGGTTGGAAAGGACCTTAAGATCATCCAGTTCCAACGCCCCTGCCATGGGCAGGGACACCTCACACTAAAAAAAAGTCACATATTTAATTAGCTTAGATAACAGAGCATTGATTTCTCAAGATTTGTTTGCTTTTGTGTTATTTGATTGACGTTATCAATTTTTTTATTTTGATTAAAAAAAAGCTGCATCTTTTCAGTGCTTGGTACCTGGACCTATTTTCCTTACAGTTACAGAATGTGTGTATCTTGAGGTACAAAATTTGTAAGCTCTTTGTGTTCTCTTCAAATTTAGTTCTAAACTGCTTCACAGCATGGTTAATAAAAATAATGGTCACTATGGAGAAAAGCCTGATGTGTTAATTCAGTATAGAACTCTTTGGGTTTGAGGTTTTGATGGTTTTATTTTTATTCTAGATATAAGAAAAGTAAAAATGACAGCCCATTTGTCATTTATAGAAGTCAATGTATAAGATCTATAATGATGAAGTGGTGTTCTACAAAGGCAAACCCAGCAAACTGGGTCTTAAAACTGAGGCAAAGAAGGAGGGCAAAAGGGTGCCTTTTGTCATCACTGAGTTGTAGACCAGTGCATCCAAAATGCAGTCCCTGCCATATGATCAGGGCAAAGACAAACATCTATCTAGCACGTATTACAAGCAGGAGTATCAGAAATCCAGAGTGTCTGGTGCACAGCTGTGTCAGGTCTGTTCCTGGTGTGCTTGTGTCCAGCATGGTGAAAGGACCAGTTCTAGACCACCAAGTTCTAGACCATCCCCTTCTTCACAGATCTGATGAGGACCAGGCTTTCCCACTCTCTCATTTACAGAGCTGAAAGCTGGAGTTGGAGCTGTCAGGGTTTGGTTCTAGGAAAACTTGGTAGATCCCCTTGGAACCTCTTGCTGGGTGTTGTGTTACAGATCAGTTGCTGCCAACAGCTTAATCTAACTTAATTATCTTCTGTATATGTTTTGCCTCATGACTATACTGTTTTTCATTTGTAATAGATGATCTAGGTGAAACTGAACTTTACTTTCTCTCTTATTCTTTACTTCCTCTGAATATTATTTGCATACCACTAAGACAAATCCTGGAATTTGTCTTATTGGATTTTTTTTTCCATAATCATGGGAATGTGTAGGTGAGGGTGATTGTCTAATGCAGCCTTAGGGCATGTTTTTCAGGGTATGTATTTCTCTCATGTTGCCTTTTTTGTTTTAAAGTAGGATGAAAACATTAAGGTTTCAATAGCCAAAACCTATCACTGAGTTTATCTTTTGATTTGGTATAAACACATATAACATACAAAAGCTGAAAGCATATTTTTATTTTTATTCCCATGAGGACATAGGTTGCAAAAGGCAGGAAATACATTGGACACACATTCTATTCTCTGATATTGTGATCTATGTTTTTCGTACCCCTGATTTATCCCTGCCTTGCAATCTTGTAATGAAAACTTGTTAACTGTCGTATTGTATCTGATGGATTTACTAACACTGAGACATCTGAGGACATCTCACTTGCCTTAACACAAATGGGCACCCATTCAGATTTATTCAGCAAGCAGAGCTTTGCTTCTTGCCTTTTTTATATATTTATTTTCTTTTCTGTATGGTTGAAACTGGGGATTTTTTCCCCCTGTAAGCCCTGTCTGAAGTTACACGATAGGTGTTCTAGGGGGTGTTTCATTGCACCCTCAGTGTTTTCCTATGTTGCTCAGCTCAGATGCCTGTCAAGAATGCACACACAGCTCGCTGAAAGCCTCCCTAGGCATTTCTCAAATAAAAAAGCTGTTCACTGCTTTATTTCTGAAAAGAAACCTCAGGGATATATTCAGTCTTGTTTGCTTGTGAGTATGTATTCACTGACTCCACCAGTTACAGGCTGAGTAACCGGGATTATGCTCCACTGACAGACCTGCTGCTGAATGGGCTTCAAACAACACGTTACTTGCTCTGCAGGAGAAGTGATTGCTTTGGGATTGGCATGAGAGAAAGCGGAAGGAGAAGAAGGAAAAAACCTTAATAATCTTGCTTTGCTCTCTGAATTGTGCACGCTTCGTGCATGGCTGTTTGTGCCTGAGCTCTCATGTCAGCGCCTATTACAGATGTGGTGGCGTCTTGAGGAAGTTTGGAAGCAATTCTGGAAACTCATGGCTTTGCCACACAGAGCCTGTACATTTTCAGTAAATGTGTCTGGGACATTGAACTACTTCGTGCTAATAGCTGGGATTTTGATTGCTTTAATGAGTTGCAGAGGGTGTGAACTGGCAGCTCCACTCCTCTTGCACTCACCACTATGCTTGATGCATCTCAAAAGCTGTTAAAAGAGCAGCTGAACTCATGCTTCTTGTCTGCACTCTGAAAAGGAAACCTCTTCAAAGTCTTTTAAGTGTCCAAAAATTACTGGGTCATCTAAGAGAGGAATTGTTAGCTAAACGGGCTTTAGTTGGTAAAAGCCAATAAAATCTCCTGGTCCTCGGTAGCTGACCTGTAGCTGAAAGCTTGACATCAAGAAAGTGCATGGGGGCCCTTTTAGAAAGCCAATAAAGAGCTGAAAGGTAGGTGAAGAATAGGTATTGTAGTTACAACAGCAGAGAAACCAACCAGACATTCAACTTCTTGCAAGTACAGTCCACACTGTGGGAATGTCTTTGCAGTACAGAAAAGTGCAGGTAAATGCTTCATTATCATTTTCACTCCCACCATTTCACCCCCCTCCTCTACCATAAAGAAGATCTGAGCATACCCAGGAGGACTGATTTAACTCACACGGGTACACAGGGTACAAGCACTGGACAACGTGGAACAACTGAAGTCCTGCAACGCTTTCTTCCACATATTTGTCTAAGGTGGTAGGTGAGAGGCAAAAAAACCCTAAACCCCAAGCAAACAGAACCAAAGCTTGTGGGTTTTATTTACTTATTTAACCTCAGAATCTTTCAAGGCACTCACCCATTTGGAAAGTGAGGGCCAAGCACACCACTCATGCTTTTCTTCTCCTAGAACCATGCCAAGCTCCATTTGTGCCTGGCATTGGAACATTTCTGAAAGAGCTTTGTTTTTCTAGGGAAAGGAAAATCTAGATTCTGAGGTGGCAAATGAAGCTCTACTGCCCCTTAGCAATGGTCTGGAACAGGAGGATGTTGTGGTAAGCCATGACTTTTTTCCTTCAGAATTTCTCTTTTATTTTTCCTGATGACCACATCAAAATTCACCTGCTCGGAGTACACTTGTAACAGGAACTGATTTATTTTCATAATTGAAAAAGGTATGGCAGTAACCTGTTGTTCTGTACATTCATTTTAATGTCCTGAGACAGCCTGCTGGGAGCCAAGCTCTTGTCTGTGCAAGCCAAACAATTTGATGCAGGTGCCCTCTTGAGGAGAAGAAACAATTCCAAAGGAATTCTGCTTTTAGGAATTTATTGACAGTTGAGTTCCCCACAGCCTCTGTCAATAATTGTGTGATTGTGGTCTAAGTCCTAACTTTCAGCTACTGCCCTCTGATCCTCAATAAGCCTGTTGCTTGCAACTTGAGTTTAAAGATAGTACCCGTGTGGGTTCTGGTTTGTGGTATCTGTCATCTTGTTGGTTTGGTTTGGTTTCTCTTTTATCTCTGTCTTATCTAAACACAGAGAATTACCTTGTGTTTTACAAGCTCATTGCTTTAGGGTAAGGTCCTCGCACTTTTGATTGCTCTCTAAGTGCTAGGAGAGGCTTGCAGTACCAAGCTAAGTGATCCTAGCCCTCTCCTCTGTACCATGAGAAGAACTCGTGGATAACTGCATGATTTGTTTTCTTCTCTTTCCTTTTTCAGTTCAGAAGATGACTCAGATCGTGGGGTTCCTCGCCAGTTCTGGAGGTTCCAAAAGGCACCTTTGGCAATGCTGGTATCAGGTAAGGAGCCCTGGCAAGGAAAAGCATACTGTTGGCATTTCCTAAATCCTGTTTAGGAGTTACTTGTTGTGGCAGAGATGCTGCCTGGATTATGGGAAGGAGAATATCTATTGCAATAAGCTTTCAGCAGGGCATGCTCTGCATGATGTTTCTCAGCCTTTTGTTTTCTCCATAATGAATTTTTCCCAGGGAGATAGGAGGCAAAACCTGGTCCCAAAAGAGCAGTATTTTGAGCCAATCAGTGTTTTAATATTATCTTTCCATGGAATAATTCAATAATTGGTGAAAGTAAAAGCCTTCGAGTTGAAGACAAAAACCAGACGACCCCCCAGAATATCCCTCTCCCCTGATGCTTTCGCTGCCATTTTTGAAGAAAGGATGCTCTTCTCAGCTTCCATTTTTATGAAAACAAGAAACTTCATAGACAATATTCTGTTTGTGTAATGCCTCTGCCACAAGGCCTGTGATAGGAAACAGATTTTTCTTCCTCTCACATGAGGGGAAATGTATTTTTTTTATTACGGTACCTGTTATCCTGGGCTCTCTGTGCACATCTGGAGCATGGATAGCCTGGACTTTCACAGCATATGACTGAATGGAGATGTATGGTGAGGGAGGGGGAGCTGGCCTGGTACAAAGATCAGTTCAGTTACTGCCTGCTCTGTCCCACCACAGAACACAGTATGCTGGAAGTAATTTATGCGTCTACCACGAAATACCTGGAGGAAGGAGAGACCGTGAATTTGACTTGCCTCCTCAGGCATCAGCAGGATCAGTTGTCACAAAAGGAGGCTCACTGGTATGAAAAAAACAAAGCAGCAAAATGAGGCTGGGTTTGGAAAGGACATGGAAGGTTTGCACCACTCCTGAAACTTAAACCTCAAAAGTCACGTCCTCTCTGCTTCTGCAAATTCAGAATATCAACCAGACAGTGGCCACTCTCAATGCAGAGCCAAAATAAAGAACACTGTCCTGACTGCTATGGGCCTCTTTATTAGGGTGAATGTAACAGGTAAGCTCTACGTATCCAGGAGCTCCCTAGAAGAGGGAGTTGTGAGATCACATCCTTGTCTCTGAAGCGAAATTTCTGCATGCTGAAAACAGTTCATGGAGATGTATCCTCTCCTCCTAGGGTGTGCAACTGAAAATGTTTGCTGCCACGCTGTGACGTGTGCAGTAAGTTTCATACTCCTCTGTCTTTTCATCTGTGCATGCTAAGTGCAAGGCTGACGTGAAGAATGTTGGGGATTTGGTTCTCTGTGGATCTGCAGATCTCTCTGAGCTTACAGGAATAGTTTCCCATGGGGTTTCTAATCTGAGGACTGGTACCACGGCTGAAAGGAATAGGGTGGAAAAAGCAGTGTGGGAAAATATATGTCAGTGTTGGGTTAGCTGCAGGTCTGTCCCAGTTCACCCAGCATCTGCTCTGGTTCTATAGCCAGAGCTACATTCACAGGTGGGAAAGTTCTTTTCTCTAAAATGGAGATCTGTGTATTTTCTTAATAGGAGACCTCTGTGTACGCAAACTGTGCAGCCTTATAGCCTCTTGGATTCACTGTAGTGTATGTAGACCTCAGGGAGGATTGGTGCTTAGAGGGAGTGGGACTTGAGATATGGCAGCCACCGAATTGTTTTGTTCCTATTGAGGTGATTTATTTTTCTCTTGCTTCATTACTCAGATTAAAAGGGGATGAAACGTGCAGTGGCAGTGCCCCTGTACAATAATTTCTCTACAGGTCTTAACTGTTCATATGGTATGGTGTCTTCTACTTGTGCCAAGTGACTTCAGCTCCAAGCCTCCAGCAGAAGGGAATATATCTTTGGCATAACCAGCCGAGGTTCTCATCTGGTAGTTGTAGTGGTGGTGAGGTATTAGAGCTTTTTTAGGATGGTTCTGATCAGGGGCAGGCTGAGAAACCAGCTTGTATTCCTTCCAAGCTGTTCCCAGCTTCGTTAAGACATAGGGATTATATCCATCTTTTCCCTTCCTAAAATTCTCTCCAACATATTTTGATTAAAAGTAAAATAAAAATCCTGTTACTTTTCTGCCACTAAGTTTTAAGTGAAAGAAGACGCAGTTCCGCAGACTTTTATTTGCATGTTGGTCATCATATCTCGTGTGAGCGTTGTCAATACCACAAAGAGGACAAAGGGTGACCTGAAACAGAACAAAGCTCTGAGGATGGATTCTGAGCTGGAGAAGATGTGGGCTGTGCTCATGATATCCTGGATAATTTTGTATGCCAAAGGTAAGAAGATTATCTCCATACCTACCTACCTACCTCCCTATTTCTTTTCTGGGGATAGAGCTTATGACTTCTTTTATAAAATCACAAGTCTCACAGGTGGATTTCTGGCATGGCCCTTACATTTAATATTTGATGACTTCCCCTTTCCCACTGTAATAATTCCATGGAGGTTAGCAGGCTGAAACTCCCCAGGCAGGAAGACGTAATGATGCCAACTAAATTGCTTTGGTTTTGGTTTTCAGTGATTTTACAGCAGGTGCAGCAGAGCTGGATTCTGGCCAACATCCACAGCAGTCACCTAACTCAGCGTCCGATTCGTGATCGTGCCAAAGCAGAATGCACAGAATGAGCACAGGACCGTTGTTTTATGGACTTCAGATGCCTCCTGGGTGGCTTTTTGGGAATACGTAGCTGTGTGCTAATGTGACATAAGGTGTCTTGCAAATTAAACACCGAGGCTGAGCTCAGGCAGTTAATTTAGATGTGTGAAAGTCTTTCTTCTAGACCAGATGACCACTCTGTATAACCTTTGAACTGCAGTCTTGCATCAGTCACTTTTTTACCAAGCTTGTGTTTTATTGATTTGCATCTGTACATTTTGCTCCTGAACACCAGGAAATTTTTTTCTTTTATATTTTTTTTTGTTTGTTTTAATGTGTTCATCTTTTATATTTTCCCTACTCAAGGGCTCATGCCATGAAAACCCTGTCTGTGGAGTCTGAGGTGCTTTGCTTAAACAAGTTAGTTTTCCTGAGATGCTGTAAGAACAACTTCATTTTATTGTGCATGATGAATGTCTGGGATTCACGTTGTGTTTCATGGCTCACTGCAAGCTTTCAAGGGACTTATTTCTGGATTTTCTGGTACTGGTTCTTTGGGATTATTCACTTTTCACTGTAGCTTCATCTACCTCCTGGGCAGAGAAGAAGGATTTCTTCCTGTCCTAAAACTGAAATTCTCTCATATCTACTGTCAGTTCTTCCAGTTTTTGCCATCATCAAGGCAACGGATTTCTCAGTGTTGGTGCTCTTTGAAATGAAAAGATAGTTTCTCTCAAGCTGTCCTTTCTGGGACTTGCCTCCCACATGGGGAGGTTTTCCCTTCCTACTACAGCTCTCTATGTAAAGAAGGATTTCCTGGGTTCTTCTCTCATCTGAAATGTCTTCTGACATATTTCTACTCTATCCTCTGCTCTTCAATTTGTTCTGAGAGAGCGTGAAGCCCTTATTCAACTCTGGGCAGCCTGTGCTCAAGTGAGTGATGCACAGGAAGCAGGAATGAAGTAATTGTCAAACTCCTTGTTTTGCACACAGAAAGCAAAACCAGGCATGTTTTGCCCTAACTGTGGGATTTTTTTAAAGGCTATTTTGTCTGTAGTCTTTTAACTGTGTTGTGTCCCTCTCCCCTTTTCCAAGTATTTACATCAATTTGCCTTCTGTGTAAAAGGTTCTCTCCTAGGACTTAAAATGTGGTACAAAATGACAAAGGGAAGATGGTTACGTCTATTTCTGTTTCTGCCATGTTTTTCAAGCTTGGACATGTGTGTAATGTTTTTGAATGTCAAAACAGACACGTATCTGCTAAATAAATAAGTCAAGTGATCATTTATCTCCTCATCACTTTGCCAGGTACCTGATTGTTTAGCAGCTCTGAAGGGCTGCAATTGCTGCTGCTCTGGGAGCCTTTCCATCAAAGGCAGCCTGATTTGGGATTCTTGTTGGAATGAATGTGTATGTCTCAGCTTACAGAACCAGCTGCTTAAAGGGCATCCTTGATGCTGAGAAGCAGTAACAAGCAGGAGAGAAGTCTTGCTAGCTGGGGGAAGGGAAAGAGAGGCAGGAAAAGTATAGTATGATCTTATGTTTTAGGCTTTACTGAACCAATTCAGACTGCAGATATTTTTAGCACTGTCTTTCATCCGGTAGTGTGCTGTACAATTACACATGAACATGATGCTTCTCTTGTAGGTTGGTGTAGCTCTGTTTCCACCTCCTGGCAACTATAAGGAATAGCTGAAAGGAGACTAAAGAGAATCATGTTTTTATTTTGGTGAGGCTCTAGAAGATGAAGTAGGAAGAAGCACTTCTCTTGAGCTTGAAGAGATTTTTTAACTCTTCAAAGTTCAGTGTTCTATGCAAGGTATAAGCATAGAAGCTGTTTCCAAATAGTTTGCTTTGCAAAAAACTATTTACTGTGAAAATCAGTGCTTGAATTGAAAGGTCATAAGTACAAGGTACTTGCTGCAGGACTGAAAGTAACAAGATACCAGACAGTCATTTTATATTGAGGGAGGAAGCATGAGTGCATATCCATCGTAACTGGGCACAGTAACAGCCCTAGTGAAACTCCAGTCTCTAAAATACCTATATATTCTGCCTATTAGAGACAACAACCATTACAGTGTTATGGGGAACACAGTCAAGACTTTAGGCATTCGATGAGGTAAGTGCCATTCATTAACAAGAAAATGTTAATTTCCCCAATTAAAAATCTCTTTCATGTGTCAGGCTGACCTCTCCCTGTCTTTCTTTGACGACAATACAGCCAGAGCTGGGTTTTCTTTCAGGAGCTGATCACAAACCTATAGTGCCATTCCTTGCTCTTTGCCAAGTCAATGCCATCTGCCTATTTCACAGGAAAGACCCAAATTCCTTTTGGTAGCCACCTCAGAACTGCCTTGAGTGAACAGGAAAAAGATAATTTTGAGTAGATGGTGAAATACGTGCTTTTAGAGCCTATAAAGAAATGCATGAACTGCTAGTCCAAAGCTTCCAGATCAAAATGTCTTTTTCAGTGAAAACTGGTTTTCAAGGTAACTGTCCAAATATGCTTTCAGCCAGGATCCCTTATGGGCATAATGATTTCACTGTTCCTTATGCCCTTATTAACTGCATTAAAGGTAGTCTGGGGAAGTTTTGTAGCACATGTACGTATGAGCCTGGTTGAGTAGAGGTGCTGGACTCCAGAGTATTGTATCTGGACTTTGAGTGAGGTTGTTTTCTTTGTTGTTCAGTTGTAGGAACTCCCATGTAAGCTGCAGACAGTGTCCACAAGTTGTCTTCTTCTACATGATGTGTTGCAGCACCCAGGAAAATCATCTTGGAAGCCTATGTATGTTGAATCCACATGTTCAAAGTTGCCTCTGGTGTATCTCTTTTGATGCACTTTTAAAATTCCTTTAGCTGGCGGCTATTTATCATTATAGAAGTCATAAACTAGCTCTGACACTAAATCATGTAGAAGCAATGTGCAACACAGATTTCTGTTGGTGGAAACTTTACAGACATCCAAATAACTTTTCCTGCTGTACACAGCTCCTGGCTCTCCAAGCAGGGATCTAAAGAGGAAAAGAGGTCAGGAGAAACTGGTGAGGCAGCACTGCCAGCACCATTTTGCTCTCTTGTCTTCATTTTGAAGATAGCTGCTTAACCCCAGGCATTTGCTCTACTGACAGGGTCCACTTTAATGAGAGAGTTAGACAGGAAATGGTACAGTGACGCACTCTTATTAGCTGAGCATCCCTAGATACCTTGTCACTTTAGTACAACAGCTCTGTAAGTGTGTGCATAATGCTGTATATCTGTATATTGATGTTTATAAATATACATGTGTAGCAATATGCACATACAAGTGCCACAGTGCAGGTACTTTTAGCAAATTAAGATGTTTTACATGTATTTTAAGTGGGTTGGTGGCTGTGCACCATGGCACAGGCTGTATAGGCTTGAGGGCAGGGGCTGGGAAGAAGGCTGCGGTCTGTGGCCTGAATGCATGCAGCATGTGGGGAGTATGAGGCTTCCTGCGTCCGCTTCTGACACTTCCTGACCATTCCATTGCTAGCTGTCCTTTTTTGCATCTTATTTCCCCCTCTCTCTTGATGTTTTGTAGTGTCTTGTCTCAGCTTCTCACACAGGACCTTAGAACACTGAATAAGGACCCAAAAGTCCTGATGTGAAGGCAGGATGCCTGAAGCAGGCATTGCTTTGCCACCTTGTCCTCAGGAGCTTCCTCTCTGCACTGTGTTTTGAGCCACTCTGGGAAGGTGAGAAAATGAAGACCTTTTGCCATCAGTGCCCACAGTCCCATGACAGCATCAATGTTTGTGGGAGCTGACCTAACTTCATATCACATATTCCACCTACGGACTACTGGCTTACAAAAAGGGCAGGCAGTGCAGGCAGCTCAAACCTGAATAAAGACATGTTGTAGGACAACATGGGCTTCATACTCCCTTGTGTCAAGTATAGAATCTGTCAGAGGTGCTGCTAACCATCTGCATTACAGGAAAGAAATGGGGGTGAGAAGTTTGACTGGAAACTACTGCGGAGAGTTTTTCTAAAGCAGTAATTGACACAGAGCTGTAGGTGTGAAACTGGCTCAAAAGAAAGAGAGTTTATGACAGCAAAGAAACCTGTATGGTGAGGGAGGAAACATGCAAAGCAAAAGCATCCCCTTTGGTCTATTACACTGCACTAAAAGAATGTAGACAGCAATGAATGCCACCCTGACATAGGTGTCACGACTTTAGTTTGCATTTGAGAGGTGGCATGTGTAGTTTTTCCAACATAAGTATGGATCCAATATGGGTATGGGTCCAATGTAGGTAGGGGTTTCTATTTCAGGTATGCCCTGTTACACAGGTGATATGTACTACTTGATGTAAAAATCACACAAATGGAAGTCATTAGAGGAAAACTATTGAGCCTTCTTCTTTGCCATGTGATAAGTGTTATAGATTTCATATTTAGAATCTTTGATTTAGCTGCTCTATAAAGACAGAAGAGACAATGCTTTCCCTTTCTAAACATAAAAATTAAATCTGTTTCCACGTGATGACCCTGAGGATGGTTGAGTCTGCAGCTCCTCGAGTCTGGAGGAGCTGCCTCCTATCTGAGTCTGTTGGGGATTCCTGAGATTTGTTGCAGGATGTTCACAGCTCTCCATGGGAAGAGGAAGCTGTAGCTTTCAGAGAACTTCCCTAGGTGTGAAGGAGCAGTGAACTGCTGAAGGGGAGAGGCCTGGTACTCCTGACTCTACCCATTCTTGGTATTGCCTAAACCACGACTAGTTATGCTACACATTAAGATTGATGGTCGAGGAGGAACCATCTGGGGTTTTATTTCTGTTACATACCAGTTCTGCTATTTCAGTTCTTTCTGAAGTGGGAATTATTTGAGATGTTCAGCTTCTTTACATGCAATTCAGTGTAATTCCATCCTGTTTATATATGGAGTGGAAGGCTAATTTCTTCAGCTAAAGATGGAGAGGAAACTTTCCTCTGGAGAGCTTGAGATATGCACTGATTCCTACTGAAGTGTTTAGAGAGTTAAGCATCCACCTATAAACCGCTCCTTTTCTCTTCATCTTTGAATACTTTTTCTTGGATTATCCATAGCTCTAAAGGCAGTAATTGTACTTGTGGGTTGTTGGTTCCCAGGTTCTACCCGGGAAACTGGCAGCAATGTGCAATGGGTCAACAAGAGGCAGGAGTTAAAGAAGTTAAGGTCATGAATATCTCTGTTGTAGATAGATCTGGAGTATTAGGATTGAGTGAGGTCCCTGAGGTTAGTGATCCACAATTGGTAAGGGGATTCTGTAGGACCAGGAGCAGAAGCTGCTGAGCATGGCCATGCTGGTGCAGTGACCATGCAATTAGGGGAGAATTAGCTACAGCTCAAAAATAAAACCTTTTTCTTGGTCTTTGGAAACTGCAATATAATTTTCTCTGGATATTTTAATCTAAAAGTGTCTGGTTTTAAAGGCTTCATTGTCAGCAGTGCTTAGCCCCCATATATTTGCTGACATTGGTGGATGCTGCAGATGGTTAATACCTGGGAAAGTCATGCTGTTAGATACATGGACTATTTTTTTTTCCCATACAACAGAAAATGTTGAGCAAATGTCTTCTCTCTGAAAGGAAATAATAGGCTACTGGGGCTGGTGCTCTCATTCATCCTTTGTTCCTACTCTCCATTTACAACACTGGGTCACAGTGCTTTCCGAAGAGGCTGGCTTCAAGGCAGCTACAGATGTGAGGTGTACAACTTGGCTCATGTAATAACTTCATGGGAGTAAGCTATTTTCTATATGGGCTCTTGTTAAGAAGATAAATAATTCTGAGCAGAGATGCTCACCTGCTTTCTTGAATTACAGCTACTACAGATATATAAAAAAACCCAGACAAAACACTCACCTGCTGTATGGCATTTAGTTAGTTATTTTTTCCTGGGAAAAAATAAATACTTTGTTTAATGTCAGTATTAGTATCTAAAAATTAGTATCTTCATGAATTCAGTACACAGACACTACAAACCTCTGTCCTGCTGGGGAGGAAGCTTTGGACCTATTTACCTTCAGGTGTATGTTACCAAAACGCTGCAATTGTGCATTCGTTTAATATGACTTGTTCATAATTGTTTTGAGAGTACCTTTTATTAGGCTAGTTCTCTCTCTCTTTCAGAAAGCCATCTACCCTCTACTTCCCAGGTTGTAGGGAAAGCTTTATAGTTTTACATATTTGGAACTGAATGAAACAAGCTCATGAACCGGATGGGTTGAATTTCACTGCTACAAACCATCTGTGGCTTGCACCGATGCCAGCAAGTATATGATAAATAGGGAGCCTGAGAAGAAAATCCACTATGGAGGCACAGCTCCTCCAGTTGCTAACAGTGCTAACAATCTACTGCTGTGCTGGTAACAGGGCTTCATGGATGCATTCCCAGGGCCAGGGTATTTTTCAGAGAGTAAAAATGCCAGAAGGCTAAGAAGTCAAACCAAAGGTCTCTTAGCACAGCAGCATTTCAGCAGCCAGCCACAGATGGCTAAGAACAGAGCAAGAACAAAACTTCTCTCCACTGAAACTTCTCAGTTTCTGAGAATGAGCAGCTTTGGGAATATCCACCTGCTGTCCCAGAGCATTCAAGGTCTTGTAACTTCATTTCCAGCAGAGGAACTTGAGGAATTGCTTGGGAGAAAGTGGGGCAGCAGTTGAGCCAAGTCTGTCCCCAGGCTGCTCCCAGACCTGATGCAAAACTCTTCACAAACAGAGAAGAAGCTGCATGAAAATAGCCTGGCCCCTGAGATGCACAAGGGATGCAGAGCCATGGGCACTGCTGCTGCTGCTCTGTTTCTTCAGGTAACTCGTACCACTGAGAGGCTCAGCAGCTTGTGTTAAAAGTTTGTGGAGGAATGGGAGCGCCTCTTAAATTGCCATTTGAACTGCTCCAGATGTTTATTGCAGATGCAGCACCAGTGAGTAACCCCAGCTTTGAGAGCTTCCCATGCTCAATAGGACAGGTAAAAGTGGAAGCTGATGTGGGGATGTTGAAAATACGGCATAACCTGCATCTCTTGCTTCAGAAAAGGTGTTGGCTGCCTGCAGGCTTCTGGGTCGGTTGTTGTGCGGTTGGCAAGTATTCAGTGTAAAGGTTCGTGGTCTGCCTGAGATGACAGCAAACCCTGTGTGGGGTGCAAGGACTCGCACCTCCAGAGACCCTGCTTCCTTCTTGAGAGCTGAGTGATAGAG
Organism: Loriculus beryllinus; assembly: GCA_039877255.1. Classification (NCBI taxonomy): domain Eukaryota; kingdom Metazoa; phylum Chordata; class Aves; order Psittaciformes; family Psittacidae; genus Loriculus; species Loriculus beryllinus. Next base: position 19,464 of record JBCJKH010053389.1, read on the forward strand.
CACAGTTTTGAGAAGAGAGGCCTTGGTGATGAGGTGGAAACATCGAATGACTTGTAGTGGATGCTGCTTCTGCATGAAGGCTTTGGCCATTGCAAGTGTGGGTTTGGATTTTAGATAATGTAGCCTTACTTTGCATAGTAGTTACCTTATCCTTGTACAAGAAGAAGTAGGAGAGTTGACACAGCTATGTGGAACTGCTTCCTCTTCTTGTAATCCCTTCCAGTCCTCCTCTGCTCAAAGACACCAGGTGTTAGAGTGAACAGACTTAAAAGGCAGTCTTCTCTACCTTTTAAATTGTGCTTCAACTACAAAGCAAAGTCATATTGTGAGTTAATCATAGGAATGGCTATGTGACACATTGGTTATTCTTTAAAAAGTGGTGATGACTGTTGCACTGCTTGATACCTGGTTCTTCATGATTTGCTCCTTCAGGTCATGTTAATACATATTTTAATTATGTTGGACTTTGCTTCTATTTATCTGATTTTAAAGTGGTGCTTTGTATAGCTCAAGGCTTGTAGTTTGCTTTTGATGTGTAATAGCAGACAACTTCAGGTTGTGGTTTGTTCTTCATCTCAGAAAAGCAGTTTGTTTTCCTCATTTTAACTATGTCACATCCTCTTCAGGGGAGTGTGCAACGAGATGCTTTGTTTTCACTTGTCTCTTTCAAGGGGAAGTAGAAGCTGTGTCTTGTCTGCGCATCAAGATCTCAGAAGCATTAATGAAAAGAAATCAATGAAATGTACAGCTGAAAACAGACTATCTGGGATGGACAGTCCTGAACTGAGATCTTACTTCTTTGCAACTATACCCAGGCACCTCCTGAGGACACCAGGGCAGCTGTCTGCAGTTCCTTAGTGCACAGGAGCTTCCTTGGAAGCAGCCACCAGGACCACCATCCACGCTGGAGCAGCTGCATGTGCTAACATCTCTCTACTCATCCCCAGAACAGCAAGTATCAGAAGACCGGAGAACACTGGTGCTGCTGCTGTTCATCTCCCATGGCTGGAGGGCTCCTCTCCAGGCTGACAACCCGGTAACGTTCTTCCATCCTCAGTGTTCACTGGGATGAATCCAAGTGCGAGCAGTACAGCTCCCCAGCTGGAAGGCTGAGGCTATTGGAAGAGTGACGCACACATTGCATGGTCTTGTGCCAACCCCTGCCGTAAAGGCTGAGTAAAAATTGTAATTTATTTTAATGTAGTTATTGAGGCATTTTAATTCCATCAAAGGAAATAACATGAGACAATCTACAAATATTCATTTGCTACTTTTAAATGGATTTGATTCAGCTGCGCTTGGTTTCTCCTTTACTTTCAGACTTCTTGCTTCCAGTCACAAGTATTCAAGGATTATGAACCTTAAAATTTGCAGTCGAAATGCTGCATTTCATACATGAATATTTAAACAGTGATATAGTCTGCTTTTTCTGTAAGGCCCCATTTTTAATCGTTAATTCCTGTTCTTTTGAGCAAATAAACCCCATAGATATGCGACTTTTATGCATTTTAAAAAAAAGAAGATAGCTCTCTGGGACAAGTTCCAATATGACAATGTTCTGTTTATGAATATTTATAGAGCCATCAAATTTGGTGAATACTGAATTTGCTGATAAACACTGTGGTTTTACTTTTCTTTTGAAAGAGACCAAAAAATTATCTGTAAATTTGGTCAAATTGAGTACAGAATTCTGGTCAAAAAGCATGCATTTTATTTGTTGGTTTAAAAAAAAATGAAACTTTCAAACTTTTTGATTGAAAGCAACCTTTGTGTGCATCATTCATCCAAATGACAAAGAAAACCCCAAACCTTTCAACGGTATTGAATAACATAAAACAAAACATCTAATTTGTGGAAAAAAAAATAAGTGGATAAAAATTAATCTTAGGAGTTTTTGAATGTTAAGAGCTATGTTGCCTGTTGAAAATTTATAGCAGAACACTGATCAATGTGGCTGCCCTGGCATTGATTCAGGTTGCAGCGAAAGCTTTTCATCCAGATGCATCAGTGTTTTGTTAGAACTGTGAAGAAAAACCATTAGGCTGTTGTCTAATGTGCGTACACACTGCGTTGTGTTTAACAAGGTACTATTGCCTCTTGCACTCGTTTCATGAATGTGGCAGCATTTGTTCTTTCTGTACCACAAGTATTCTGGTTTTTCTTCAGTGCATCAGGTGTCCTCATTTGATGGAGTTTACATTTAAAATGAAATGTTTAATGTGGCATCATTGAAGCCTGTTACTTTTACAGCAACTGATAGCAGATCTGTGTGCACAGAACCCTGGCTGCCCTTTCCTCCTCCTTCCAACACATGCTGAGAAGCATGGCTGTGTTTAAATAGGGGTGCAAACAGTACGTGATCTAAATAGCCCAGAAGCAAAGTCCTGTTACAACACGTATGATATTTCTGAATCAACCATTGCACTAAGGTACTTGTTTGTCTGGTGCGTATTAGGTTTTGACTTGAGAATGAAAACAACATGTCAGTATTTCCCATGGGATGGAAACACAATTTTCCAGCCATCTCTAACTGCATGTGACTGATTCAAAAACTAAGAGAGGTACAAATGATGGTATAAAGGAGAGAATGACAAAACATCTACCAAGGAGACAATCTGAGGAAATGCAGAGGCAAGTGATGGAAAATGAGATAGCTTTATGGACAGGCTACACAGGGGCCCGAGGCAAAAGTGCAGCCGTTGGTTTTTGACAGAAGCATCAGAAACTGCAGTCAGGACATGGCTACTGTAGTGTGGAAATAGGCAGATACTCTGAGACTTCAGCTTTATCCCCCAGCTAGCTGGGGACACAGTAATGCATTGGTTGTGAACACTTCTGTGACAGAACCAGCATAAGCATCTACTGCACTAGGGTGCTTGTCCCTGGGATCTGAGCAGAAAACGCTGGGAGCTAACTGCAGGAATATGTATGTATATTGTTCACTATAGTGTGGAGCAAGTTTGCCATGCCAAATTAGGGTCATTTACATAGGATATTGACTGTAGGAAAGTATCAGTGATGTTCTTAGCCAAAGCCATGTTCAAGCAATAGCTGACTGGGTTTACATCAAAATTCTTCACTGAGAACCATATATATTGTGATTGGAAAGCTTTTGGTTGGCATGGAGCTCTTTGTGTGAACCAGAAAACAATGTGTTGGGATGACAGCATTATCTCAGTCTTACCAATGAAGCCCTGCCCTTTTGCCAAAAAGGAGCTGGAAATCTGTGAGATACGGTTTGTTGAAAAGTATATATAGTTGTAAAATAGCATAATTTACCAGATGCCTCTTCAGTTCACTGTGTCCATGAAAGCAGGAAACAAACTCATGTGTTTTTGATCTCTTGCAATAGGATGGTTGTCCTTTTTGTTCTGCTACAGAAGTAGTACCCTTCTACTACCTTCCAAGAAATCAAAAACACGCAAGAGTTAGGAATCATTTCTTTGTCAAATAGTCCTTTTTTTCATCTTCTGCAGGTAAGACTAGGAGGTGGCAGCGAGAGGTCTGTAGCTATCTTTGTGCTAGCCAACTGGGCATCAATAGTGAGCAGCTAGAGATGGCTGTAAATTCCTGCAGATCTCCTGTAGAAATGCCTTTAAAAGGAGGGGGCTGGTCTTTTCTCCTCAGTTACAAGTGATAGAACAAGAGGAAACTGCCTCAAGCTGCAAAAGGGGAGGATTAGACTGGATATTAAGAAAAAATTCTTCATCAAAAGGGTACTCAGGCATCGAAATAGGCTGTCCAGGGCAGTGGCGGAGTCACTCTCCCTGGAAGTGCTTAAAACCCATGTAGATGAGGCCCTTGGTGACATGGTTGAGTAGTCCTGGGGTAACAGTTGGACTTAAAGGTCTTTTCCAACCTAGTTGATTCTGTGAGTCTATGAAAATGGTATCAGAGATCCTGGATTTTAAAATCTTGTTTGTAAGCAGTAGTGTTTTCTTTTGCTTTCAAACCCTTTTTTGTTTTACTTCAGTACAAAAATGATACTTGACATAGGATCTTATTTAGAACTTCTGTTTTCAAAGCGTCATGGTTTAGATCTAGCCACGCAGCTCGTTCACTCACTCAACCCCCTCCTTTCTTGCCCTCCCCTGCTCACAAAGGGATGGGGAGGAGAATCAAAAGAATGCAACTCCCACAGGTTGAGAACAGTTTAGTAACTAAGGTATAACACAAAT
>JBCJKH010053394.1:0-19353 GCA_039877255.1 Loriculus beryllinus
CTGGCAGTGTTCAAGGCCAGGTTGGACAGAGCCTTTGGTGACATGGTTTAGTGTGAGGTTATCCCTGCTTATGGCGGGGGGATTGGAACAGGATGATCTTAATGTCCTTTCCAACCCTAACGATTCTACGATTCTATGTATTAATCTAGATATTTGGTTCCCATAAACAAGCTAAAATAGATATGGATTATTTTTTTTCTGAAATTGAAAACCATTTTATTTGCACTGAGACCATCTATTCTAAATAGCAGTGCAAAATGAGCTTATTTACTAACATAGTAAGCGACAATTTTACACCTTGTTGGGTAGGACTCCATTTTTCATTTCTCCTCTGAGAGGCTGAAATTACATTCTTAAATATCACAAGTATGTGTGTTGGTGTAACCTTGAAATAACTCACACCAACTCCAGTTGTAACAAGTCTCCGATGTTCTCCAAAAATTATACTGAAGTCAAAACTTGGCTTCAAAATCCAAAAGGCTTGAAGACTCTTTAAGAGAATCCAAGATTCTCCAGACTTCTCAGCATTACAGGCCACCTAAAAACTTTTCCTAGCTTTTCATAATAATCAAACTGTGCAGGCAAGTTAGGGATTTTCTCTGTACCTTTTAGCCATTTTTACCTGTAGTTTTATAACACCTTTTCTGCTTTTTTGTTGTAACTATTGTTCCTCTATGCAAGAGATCACTTGTAGTTTGTTTTTACAGAAAGACATTTTATTGAATTAATGAGATTATGGTTATTTGGTTCGGAATACTTGTAGTAATTAGACTTAATATAAGAACTCTATCAGAAGTGTGAAAGGCACCTTATAATTCAGACCTATATAACACCATACTGTCTGTACTTTTTGGCTGCTCTCCCATACATCAACAGATTATACAGGCTACTTTGCAGTTTATGGTGTGACTACCTTATTGCAAGAAAAAAAGACAGAAATATCTTGTATTCCTTACCAAGAAAGCTCTGTTTCCAAGTGGGTTTTTTTTTTTTTTCCTTATTATGGCTCTATCATCAAATTTAGTGAACAAGGAAAATTGATCCAGAGATAATACCTTTTGTATTACCATCAAATAACATCTTTATCAGTAAATCCGAAGGGTGGCTGATATTTAATTGCTGGCAAATTCTTGCTGTTTTTTTTTGTATGAAGTTTTTAAAATTATAGCTATTTATAAGCTGACCTTTGACTTTGCAAAATGTCCAACAACTTTGTATTCCCAAGGATTCAAACTGCAGCGCACCATGAAAACTGCAGCAAGAAGCTGTCATTTTGTAGTGATGCCAATTGTCTAAAAAGCAGCTGTTTACTGTAGCCACTTAATGTTTCACCACTGGACTAATAGCTCTCCCTTTATAGATGAGTATTTTGGCCTTGGACAGGAACTTGAGGAGCATTCCTCCAATGTCCAACTTGGTGAAAAGCAGCAGATATGATTATGGACACCTAAAATACATTGGTTAATTTGTGTGGCATCAGTCATTTCTACACTAATTTCTGATACTAACATGCTTGAGTGGTGTGAAACCAAATATTTAAACTCTTCCACTAATATTTATAGACAAAATGTCATTTTTCATAGATATTGATTCTGTTTCACCTATTTTTATATGTAGCATAAGTACCCAAAATGCATGAAATTCCCAGAGCTACGTTCTACTGTGTAGGGATCAAAATAAATAGAAATGCTTTTCTTAGATCTTCAGTTGCTACTGCCTGTGAATACTTTAAACTACAGGGAAAGGTACAGACAGAAGTTCCAAAATAAGCTTTGAGTTTCTTCCTTCCAAAAACCTGTGACTTTAAAAGCACAGGTGAGAGTTCCACTCCTCAGTAGATAGTAACATTGGCTTACAATATACAAAGACACAAGCTGCGTTATGAAGCATCTAGTTAAGAAAAAACATATCTCTAGATATTGTCAATTTTATGAAAGGCTATTCAGGAATGACAAATCACACTGATTTGTGCTAGAATGAATAGGCAAAAGTCACCCAAATTTTCTACTTCTTTTAATAAAGAAACAAATATTGTTGGGAAAAAAAACAACACATCAAAACCAAAAAAACAACCCTGAAACAATAAAACTGTATCCTTGGTTTTCTTTAGAACATAATAATAATAGCTATTTCTTCACAAAGGTGTAGTGTTTACTACAAAATCTGCTCCTAGGGTAAGCTATTATTACTTCAGCACTCTCCAGGCTCCAAAAGGAATGAAAATAGTTTCCAAAATGCAGGATGTTCATGAAATGGAGAAACGGATGATGAATCTGTGCTACTTACCGCACCTTGCCAATTGTTTGCTTTTCATCATAAACTGAAAAGACTGCACAGACCAGGCACTTGGAAGCAGGGCCAGGCTGAGGGCTAGGGAAACGAGGAGGCTGCTAACATAGCAGGAAATAAATAACTGCAAAAGAAGCAAATCTGGTAGCATAGAACATCTATTATTCATCTGCAGTAATTTGTTGCCTGGCAAGAGCTGATGAATCAAATTTTGAGAGTATTTTACTGTGAGTTACAAAGTTTACAGAGAAAAATCAGTAAAAATATTCTTTTCTGTTCTAGGAATAAGCTGAAGTCATCACTGGAGATCTGTTGTCTTTGATAATCTGACTAAAGTTAAAGAAATCAATGGTCAGCATCACACTAACAGCTGGAGATGGGGATGTTGAGGTTTATGTCAAAGGTCTGCTTCATTCTCAGGCTGTACAGGAGAAGCAGCCGGAGAAATGAAAGGGAGAGGCTGTGGACCCCTGCAGGTGATCTGGAGTGTGGTGAAAGGTTCTGTTCACTCTCAAAAAGGGTGAAAACAGCCCAGATAAGGTCTGAAACCATCACCAGATAACCCCCCAGCATGCCAAAATCACATTTGTTATTGCAGTGGCTGAGAACAGTAACACAGGAGCTGGCTTCATCAGCAGCACTCTGCAATGGCCTCAATTTGTTTGAACTGAAATGAATCTCATGGGATCACGGGTAGGACAGCTTTATTTTTTAGCTGATCAGCATATGTAGCATAAAAACATGCAACTTGTTCCATTAACATCACAAATACAGGAAGAATGCTCATACATTCCCTGGATCTGGATCTGCTTTTGTGCCAGCTTTCTAAAAATTTGGCTACAAAAGGCAGATTTTCCCTATAAATGAAATTCGTGTGCCAGTTAAACACACTGGGGAACACGCAGCATTTCTACTTCAGCCAGTGAAGTAGAAAGAAGCAAACCAATCTCAATTCTCTTAAATTTTGCCTCTTTCTTGTGCCATAGCATTTGAATTAGCACAAATGTCATTCAGAATAAAACCTGAGTTTATTGATTTTGAGAGTGACATGATGGTAACTAAATTCCAAAGTTTTGTTCATAAACACTGACTTGTCAAGTAAAGAAAGAAATCCTTTTAAAGAAGAAAATAACCACTCTTAGAATTGCCCTGTCTAATAAAATAAAACCTCAATTTCACCATTACTGTGACTTCTTGTAAGCCACAATTTATATTTCAAATCCTTTTAAGGTAATAAATTTGACAGAAAAAATTAATACAAAACCTAATGATATTTAATTGGATTAAATTAGAATGGACTTTTACTGTAATCTCCTATAATTCAAGACATTTATAAAACAGCAAAATTCCTAACAATGCCTAAATCTCCCCACATGTGAGGTTATAGACGTTATCAACTGTCTACCTTCCTTTACACTATAGAAGAGATGAGAATGGAAATCTTATGTTCTGGGCCAAATTCTGCCACAGGCAGCCACCTTCTATGCTCCGATGACTTCAATCTGCGTTCCTTACATCAATAGCTTTAAAGGCAGAGAAGAAAGAGGGCACAGTGAGGGCAGAGTATTTCTACAAGTTGCTATTTCTCAGAAAATGTATGAGAATCTCACTGCTATTTCTCTGAAAATGAAAAGGAATCTCACTGCTTGTCTCATCACATTTACACTAAAAGAATTCCCAGTTCACACTAGTAAAACCTTTTCCTTTTCAAGGAAAGAAGCTTTGTTCTGGCATAAGCCTCGGTCAGATGTTCTGATTGCTGGTACTGCTGATCTTAATATATGTGGGATGGAATGGTCATGCTCTATATTGCCCAATGAAGGAGTTAAATCTTCAATCCGACCGAGGACCACAGTAGAAAACCGACTTTAAATGAGCTCATCTTGTGTGTTTTACATAAGGTGCAACTTAAACTAGCTGAAAACCCCAGATATTCAAACCTGATGCTTTCAATAGGAAGAACTTCTAAGAATGCTGTTCTTTCTCCCTTTTTTGCCAACAAAGCTGACTTTGTAAGTTCTCTGATGATTATTCTCAAAACAGATTCCTCTGAAGAGATTTGATGTTTCCTTCTTAAAACATTTTGCTAATCACGCCTTTGAACTTTGTTCACTGAAGACACTTAGATAGTCAAACAACCATACCTTGCATTCATTAAAAAGTTTTTGCATAGGTACCATTAGTAAATAGCTTCTACTGATGATCACCACAGAGTCTTTTCCACTACCAACTCCTCACCCTTCTGGGGGTCTAGACGTTTTTGTTTGCTTCCTGTGAGAAGCTGAATTACACATCTTGCATATCTCCAGATCCATCTGAGCAAAGCTCTTCTCCTTTTACTTGCCTTTCTTCTGAGATTTGCATGCTGCAGAACTGGCTTTTAATATACAATCACAAACCAGTACTTAAAAGGAAACCAAATCTAGTTTTGAGGAAGAACAACCAACGGTTTTATACATCACATATAAAAATGTGTTCAGTAGAAAAATGATTTAGGAAGATTTTTTTAAATTAAGAGCCATGCTAAGGCTTTCTTAAAGATTTATTCACTTCAATGATTCAGTATCTCATGCGGTTTTTATCATTTTTCTGTGTCACAATAAACTAGGCTGTGAAATAAGCTTGGTTTAAGTAGCAAAAACATTATGATTTCACATTTAGCAGTATGAAAATTGCCTTATGTTCAAATTCATTCTTCTCAGTAAGGTTCCCAGATACCTTCCATAGAGAAGCAGTTTATTATCAGAACTGAGAAATGTTTCCTATGGGCAAACTAAGGCTTGCCACCACATGCTGTGATGAATATGCCATTTGGGGGTTGTATTTGCTATTTACTAAACTAAATTTGTGGCAATCAGCTGGGATTATTTTACACAGTTTTCTTTTTGTGATTAGAACTTTGCAACTTGAATTTATATAAAAGCAACCTCCAGCAAACCTGGAGGTCTTACCAAGTTTTAATGTACTTGCATGAAAAAAGAATTGATACCATTGCTCGAGATAGCAAGATTATTGTGTACAAAACTTAAATTCTGAATGTGCTAATAAGACTGTGTCACATATTAGTTAAGTTCAACAGCAAGATGGAAAAATTGGGTTAGAATTAATTCAATGTCAGTTTTATTTTTTAAAAAACGGATTGAAATCTGAGATAAATCTGAAAATCTTAATAATATTGAGCTATTAAAAGATTCCCATATTAATATTTATATCCAAATAGATAACAGAGAGAAAAAAAAACAAGATCAAAAAAATGAAGCAATCAAAGGTAGATGAACCAAAAAGCACCTTCTGATAATTAAACATGGCAACATTATTGACATGAAATCTGTCAACAATTCCAAATAAATATGCATGACTTTTATTTCAGCTCCTTCAGTCACTTATCAAAATGAACATTCCTATTTTGAAGGAAATGCTGTTTTCTAAAGGACTTTTTTCCTAGAAAAAGGTTTTAACACTTCTATGCATAAGATTTATAGTTGTGTCTGTGTATTTATGATTACAACTGTGATTCATGCATATAAAAAGTATGACTTTATCATATTTGAGTCAATGAATGAATTTTACTTAATGAAATGAGTTAAAAATCTAATTTCATCTCAAGGTGCTCTTCTTTGGATAGCATTCCTACAGTTACTATTTAATATGATTACAGTCTTGGTATGTCATAACTGGTTTATAAGAAAGGCCTCTAAATATCCTGCTTCACTGGTATAGTTTCATAAAGGAAAAGAAACCTAAAGCACATCAATTAATGAACACTGAAAAGAAAACTTGTCCTTTCTAATCTTTAAAACCAAAGGGAAAAACTCAAACAGCATATTCCAGAAACACATATCCATTCTAGACTTGGGAAATCTTACCAGAAAATATGGATCATATCTTCATACCCATTAAAAACAACAGGCTTTAAAAGCCACAGAATAATTTATTCACAAGGGAAGCTAAATATAAAGCCTGTGTTATATTAATTAAAAATTGCATTCTGGAAGTAAAGCCTTCAAAACCTGCAACTGTGCTTGGGAAACTTAGCAATGAAGAAGGAATACAAACCTCTTAGAAATATCACTGCTCTGGAAGTCTGAAGGTATCAGAGTGAGCATTCATAAGACATTTATTCCTTCACATCAAGACATGATGATGAGCATTTCTTTTAACACCTTCCTACATGAATATTTGAGCATCCAGGCATTTCAAAATAGATGGGAAGGGAGAAAGACAAAAGTCCTAACGTGACCAAAATAGTAATTTCATTGAAGAGTTTCAATCTGAACCATCATTCTTCAAGTCTGACCTAATGGACTTGAACTGATATTCAGCACTAAGCTGGAAAGTAAACATAGTTTTGGCTACATACTACATGTGATACACAGTGAGTAGCTGGGATGCTCTAAAAAAAAAAAAATACTGCCAGAATTAGTTTGCATGTTAGGGTTTATTTATTTTGAATGTAACCTTTATATATCACAAACCCTTGTGTAAGTGACAAGCAGGACACTTAGGATGAGTTTTTGCTTAAAAAAAAATTTAAACTACATACAACTGAAATGAATTCTTTGATTTTTTGGTTTTAATGTCCTATCAAGAAAAAAGAGGTGTGAAGAATGCACAACTTCTCACATCTCCTAATCCTTCACAATACTTAAATATTGTTTAAATGGTAGCAATTCAAAGGAACAGTTAATATAAAAATTACTGAATTGATAAATATGATTCAGTAACTAAAGAATATTTTATCTAGGTTTTTTTTTATTGGTCCATTATAACAACTACGTCAAAGATGGCATATGACCATCTTCCGTAAGGTGGGAGTGGGAAAATAATTAGCATGCACATACTACCTCTGCTCCTGTATTGCAGTTACTATATATACTATATACGTTTAAGCTGCATGTTTGCATTAATTTAGTGCTGTATATGCAAATCCAAAAGTGACCATTGGTAAAGTTCATCACCTGGAACATCCAAGGCCACTGATGCTGACTACAGAACAAAGGCATCTAAAAGAATTAGGCAAGGAGAGTATCCAGTTCAAGGACAGTATGCAGCTTTACATCACGGTTCTATCAGAAAGAGAGATTAGGATAAAATCAGGAAGTTGTTTCTTAGATGGAAGCCACAGTGTAGCAGGCATTCTTATTCTGTGCACAAAAAATAGTATCAGCCTAGATGGTTGACCATCATTATAGTGAACGTATGAACAACAAATTAACTGTCCGCTGTTCTCAGATACAGTCAGAAGCAGAAGCTGCAACGGGCTTGCTATTGCAAAGTCTCATTATAGTGAAGGCAAGTTTTTACAAGTCAGGGAGATACAGCTGCTATCTGATGGCTCTGCAAACTTTGCTTCTAAATCTTATGGAACTGCACACATCTGAACTGTCTTTCTCCAGCTCTTCCGAAAAGCATACCATAGAGTGACACCATTCTTCACTGATCATTACAAGGAAAGAGTAATGAGCATGGCTTCTACAGTAAGACTATCAGAAGGATTCAGCCCACCGAACTGTACACTCTCACTGGCACCCTTTTGACTCGGAATACAGCAGAAGCATTATATTAACCAGACTTTCCTATTTAGCTCTGACTTTACTGACTGCCAAGTGCACTAAGTACGATTGCTTGACATATCCATAAAGCTGCTTAAGCAGCCTGTTCACCAATGGGTGAACATAGTTTCTGTCACTTACACCGCTTTTGCAAAAAGAGAAATGTACCGTGACAACAGTGTGTCTCACTGCTTCCTCTCAACAGTAATGACATTCTACGAATAAATTACATCAGTGTCCATCTTCAAAGTATCAGTCCCTGGCTTGATCTTTAATTTGATTAGTTTTAAATCCCAAAGGTTTAAACTGAATCCTGTACTTTTGCAAAAACAAAGTGATGCTACATTGCTGTATCAAGCAAAGATGCTGCTGATGTGCACAGTGAGCTTGAAATCATGTTTTTCATTCCCTGTTCAAAAACTAGTGTGATCTTTAAACAGCTGCTTGAGTCCCACAGGTAGTTGCACTTTGTTTGAGAAACAATTCCTATATATACAGTGTCCATATGTTCCTTTTCTTTCAAAAGCTTAGTGGAAATCAGTTAAACAAACAAAAAAACCCCCTTCAAATTGCAGTGTGTAGGCTATCCTCTGGTTCTGTACTAGAAGGTTAGAAAGCCTTTTCGTGAAGACATTGGAGTCCCATACTAGTATAAAGGTGGTAACTGGGGTCAATTTACTGCTGACCTTTGGTGTTAAAGCCAATAGTGATTATCTGTGGTTAAAGCCTGGCAGGTAAGAACCCTGCAGTTTTGGGGCCTTCTTGTGGGAGTTCAGATTTGCAACATGTTTTCAGGTGAACAGCGAAAAAGTAGTAATAGATTGAAATAAGATTTTTACCTCATTCACATTGCATTAAAAAAGTAACAAAAGCTCCCAGACTGTGAACAACAAGCATTTGAAGAAATGGGGTCAGGAATCTTATCATTCTAAGTTAAAGATTACCTTCTCTATTTTTGTCCAGTACATTGCCACACAAATTGCAAGCTAGTATTTATTTCATTCTCAGAGAAGTACAAAAGAGGCTCCTATCAATTCCCCCCAGTTCAAGTTTAAGCTCCTGCAGTATTTGATTTCATTTCTTGTATTACTTTTTTACAATTTTGATTGATTTGATTCTTATATTTGTGCCTTGTCAGAATACCACGAAAAACCCCTTCAATTTATGCTGTGGGCAAAAAAACTTTGATGTGGCTGATGTTCAATCCCAGCTTAATTTGTAAGTGATAAATTGGAAAGTTTAATTTCAGTGCCCATATGTCACATCTCAAAACCAGATCACACTCTGGCATGAATGGCTGGCTCTGCTTACCAAAGCTCTAGATTGACACACTGGAATGGGTCTCGAAAATGCTCATGGGAAAAGCTTATTCGTCTTTTATCACTGGTGAAAATATTCGTACTTCAGATATCTCATACGGAAAAAAACCCCAGTATTTTCAAATCAAAGGATTCTTATGGACAGCTATGAAATCAGCGTTTTCTTAGAGTCACTGATCTATCTGTAAGGATCATTTTTACCTTAGACAGTGTTTTAAATAGCAGGGACAGCTTCCATCTAGCAGTTTCTGGTCCCACAGGTAGGAAACCAGAATACAGAGAAGCAAGATTGCTGCAGGGCACAGACATCCATGTAACTATTAGTTTAATAAAATCTTATCTTTTTTCTATTAAGTATGTTCCTATCTATACTTACATTTTTGTAAGCAGTAAACCACTATGTACAGCACACAGCTTCTCAGACACCATGTTTTGAGCATGTTTGTTCACTGTTCCAAAACTTGTTGCAAAAATTATCGCAAATGTTAAGAGAAAGAGAAAATTAAGCCCTAAACCACAAAATCCAGTTCCTAACAATGGGATGGAATAGAAAAGCTGTTATGAGTAAAATACTACTATGAAATATAATGGCTACAGCATTAGTAATCTGATACATAACTGCATGCTTAGGAAGAACTGTCCTAATTAGCCCATTTCGCTGCAGGAAACTCATCAGTGATCTTCGTTTCCTTCATTAGGTGGTTAACAGAAGTGATTTAATTCTATGTTTTCTGATGGGAGGGTTTAAAGGCAGAACAGCTACAAAGATCTGATATGATAGATCAAGCTAAACTAGAATGAAATGCCTGTAAAGTTTAAAGTTTAAGAGAAGCTGATTTCAACAGAAACTTCTCTGTCTTTTCTAGAAAAATAATGAAGCAATGTCATAGAAAAGTTACAGAATTGCTCTAGTCCTGTGATACAGCTCAGCATTTCCAATGTTATTTTTTGGTTTTCATTTTATCCTTTCCTTCCTCGCACTTCCTTATGAATGAAATCTGATGTTGCCTTCTTGTTTCCTTAAACCTCATAAGAAATTGTGTCCAACCAGCAGGGCTTTTAGGAATTCTGTTCTTCCAGCTGCTCTGCTCAATCACAAAAGCACTTGCAGATGTAATTTTTCACTGTTGCTCACATGAGCTCAGCTGCATGTAAGGAGACTGGTAAGAGTTGTTCACATGGAACACAAAGCAGTGACTGGCCGGAAGAAGCTGACTATGTGGATAATGATAATCTGATACTTCTTCATCATTTCTGGAGAGCACAGCCATCAATCCGCGCCTAATCTAGACAATAAATTCCGAACATAAAGTCCCCATATATCAGAAAATGACAACTGCAAAAGCTGATTTATCCAAGCTGCTCTGCTAGTTCCTATTCCATGACAGAACAGCTAATATGCTGACAGACAGATAGCTTAAGGCTGAGCTGTCGCTTGATCTCATTATGTGCCAAGTGATGCAAGTTAGCAACCAAAGTAGTAAATTGTCATGTAGACAAACAAAACTTTTGCAACAGCTAGCAGGAGGAGTTTCAAGCTAAAGCCAATAAAATTTCATTCTTTTGTATTCTTGAAAAGAAGCTTAGAAGTTGACTGGTGACATTGCAGCTTCTCTTGGAATAATTTAAATCAAAGCTGCTATACCAGAGAAATATTTTGAAGAACAGCATTTTCCTAGTTTTCATGTTTGTTTAAATTCAAAGTCATTAGTGATTGATTAGACCCAGTTACATCTAGGTCAAAACGTTAAATATAGATGTAGCCGTTTGCCAGAATCTAGCAGGATCCTGAAGATTATTGTGTTTTCTAGTTTGCTCAGATTAGTCCACTAAAACAGCGATGGCAATTCTCAACTACATTTGAATGTATGAACAGGAAATGTAAAGTTCCGTCGCTCATTTTACAAGCTCCTGAAATTCCAAGGGGATACAGTGCTAATTACCTCTCATATCCAATTTGCCAAGATAAGTAATAATTTCTGCTCTTCTATTAAATGCAGATGTAAGAAGCATGTCAAACGGCTCAAGAGTACAGTGTTCCCCAGATGCTACACCTGTTTCTCATATATCATTTTCCTCTGTTTCATCGTTTGTGTTTACCAGAAGGTTATGAATAGCTAAGCTCTGCCACCAGGGAAGGTCATCTCTGAATGATCCTTATTACTTATTACTATTTACTTACATTTTATTAATGGTCCACAGGCTCTACTCAGGATTAACTTGGCTAAACGTTATAGAAACATATGGTGAACATTCCCTGCTGAACACTCCAAGCAGAGAAACAGATAACTGGCTGGAAAATGCTGTACTGGAACGATCCTGAAAATTGGTTGAGATATTAGTTCCATTCTCTCTACTTATCCTTACTTCTGAATATTTGTCCGCAAAACAAATTTTCAGTTTTATCTCTGTTGGCATTTAAGCTATAGTGATGTCCAAAAAAATACTAAAAATATAGGGACATGGGGACAGGGATGATAAAAGAGAAGTTTGGTGAACAAGTGACAATGTCAAGAGAAGCTGAATTGCTTTGAACTTCTTGCATCCCTGGGAAGAAGATCTTACCACTGTTGATGAAATCACACAGTAGTGTGTTGACATATTTATATAGAAACAGTGGGTCTCTTGTCCTAGTATTAGAAACCGTTTCAGCCATAAATTCTCCCTAGATTTTAGACTCACCAGTATTCCCATGGAGTTACTGGTCTTCAGGTCAGATGTCAAGATTTGGAGTCATCTTCTACAGAAGAGACTTTGGCTGATAAAGTCTGTATTTGACCAAAAGTCCAGGGGCTTTGTAGTTGCGACTATCTTGTTCAGATTGATAAACAGCACCTGACACACAATACTGTGAAAGAAGAGTGCTACTGTGGAATACAGCACTTAGACCAACATTATTTGCTGCATCTGGCTAGAGCCTCTAAAAGCTGTGGGACTGAAATCCCAGAGATATCTGAAAGCCAGCAATGGAGAGGTACACTGTGTTTTTTCTAAACATCAAACAATAGTAAAATAAGCTTTAGCAAAATATCTTACTGCATCATTTCTATTTCAGAATGCAATTCTTCACCTTCTGCCATGATGGCTCTGTTTACCAGGGCAGCACTAGTGGTTAAATATCTCTTGTCTGCAATATCTGTTAGGAACTGGAGGGGGTTCAGACTGTGAAGTGTAAAACTCTGATAACAAGACAGTAAGCCTGGTCCGCTGACCCAAAACAAAGGAAGCAATGGATGTGAAAGGGTAACGCTGGGAGAAAGAAGGAAAGTTCTGAATTAACCTGGGATGATTATGTGTTCTGACAGAATGAAATAACTTCTACTTGCTCTGCTAAGCTACATGGCAGCAGCATGGAACAAAAACAGATGTAGGCATTACATGCACTAGGTAATAGTGCATCTTCTCTCATACACGAGAAAGTGAAGCTGCTGGGATAAATTCTATCAACAGCCACTAAAAATACAAGTAATTAGACATATATTTAATATACTAGATTTAATACATATCCTTATGAAAAGTCCATAAAAGTATAGCACAAAATCAAAAGAAGCATGCATACGTTCTGTAAGATGTTTTGGTATGTTTATCTACAGAATATATTATTATTATTAGCCCTATTACAGCAGTTCCTGGCCCAGGTTTGTACCATCCACATATCATTTCCATTAAAAGCTATGGAACAGTTGTATAAAGAAGGGTTTGGTTTGTTTTAATTTCCCAGTGCCCCTGCTGGCTCTTCCAATTTATACCCCTTATGGTTAGAAGGAACAGTAGAAGCTACACTGTGCAAACAGCATCCACCCGTGCTCCTCCCCAGCTCCTGCACTTCCCTTGGCCCCTGACCGATTTCACCATGGCAAAATGGAGTGCAAACAAAAAACTATGCAAGCAGCATAAACAGCTTTCTAGTGATTGTAGAACATGCATTCCTGCTGCCACTGCTATGCAGATAACAGCCTCCTCTGAAAGCAAGACTTAGGACATGATTTAACATCCACACGTTGATGGTCTTCTCTGTACACTTAAAACTCTTACAAACACCTTAGATGGCCTGTGTATTGCCAAGACCAGATCAGCAGGATCTAAAGAAACAAGTATTGTTTTCACTGGTCAGCAAGTTCAAGAGTTTTGAGTCAGATCTGGTCATTGCAAGGCACACAGGCAAGTTTTCAATGCAGCTAAGTGCTGTAAGAACAGTACAGTCAATAGTGCTGTGTCCTCAGGCAAACTTTGATTATTCACAGCATTCTCTTGATGACATCCAGTAAGGCTAATCATACACTGTGCTTAGTGATATCTGCCACACTGAGGAATTCTAACGTCAGGACACTACTGCTCATTTTTCAGCCTCAGAGTTAGCAACAGAGTCCTAGCAGGCATTAAGACAGGTAAGGCTCATGTGCAAGCAAACCTGAAAGGCATGGCAGAGAAATCTCAGACTCCTGTGTATACCTCTCCTCCTTTGTAATGCCAAATACAGCACTGTACTTGTATATAGCATGTGTGAATACACACACCTTCCACACACTTTCATGTTCTTAGACTTGGCTTCTTGGCTAATGGCTCCCTCCCTGTGTTAAGGAGTAAACCTCACTGAAAAGCTTACGGAAACTCCAAGCACTTGCAGTGCTTGCTGTTATCCAGTGTTGGAAGGTAGACAAAAAGCAGCAATGCATTTGAAAGGTAATCTTCATATGGAGAAGAATGAAAGCCCAAAGAAGTTACTGTTTTTAAACTAAAGCGTGGGAGCCTGTGGAAAAGAACATAAACAGCCAGAGGAAGCTAACCTTTTAGGGTGCGTAATACCCTCCCAGACTGACAATTTCCATTCACCCTGTCAATTTTGTTGTGTTGGTTTGTTGTGTTTGTGTTTTGTTGTTAGTAGTTGGTTTAGTTGGTTTTTGTTTGTGTTGGGACTGTTAGCCCCAGAGAAATATGGTAGCAACAGCTGTACCTTTTCATGGGGAGGAAAATAAAAAAGCACTGCACCCTGTAAGATCCCCTTTTTTTTTTTACTAATCAGGAATTTATCAAAACCTATTTTGAACTATGAGAACCTTTTCTGAGTTCTAATTTGAGCTGAGTCTCTTAAAGGACCAGCCTGTTGGGTTTATCAGAGCTCCATAGTTTGGTTTGCATATTTGAGAAAAGGGAAGTGGTGTTTGACCTGATATAACTATAACTTCCCAGTATTTCATGATGATGATGGTTGAAATTCTGATCATCACTGGATCTCAGAGAAATGACATCTGAGAATGTCAAGTTATTGGTGGAAAATGTGACTAGTAGCATCAAGTTCTGAAGGACACACTGAGAGAAAACAACAATAATAATGCCCCAAATGCCAGTACAATAAATAATATTACAGGAAATATCTGATGAGATCTGAAAATTTCCTTCCATGGCATTCACTTCAAGACATTGGAAGGGGCTTTTTCTGGAATTACTTTTACAAATACTTCCAAATTCCCAATATACAATACTTTGATTTTCTCACATACCTTAGAGTCAAACTATTTGCTATCATTCTGGTCCAGAACTTTTTCTGTACCAAAGAATTCCTAAAGCTTGCTGGCTCCTATAATGGAAATGGTACCCAGGTTTGTGCCTGAAAGGGATCACAAGAGAGCTGCCGCACAGATGAAAATGTGACAGTTGCCCTATTGTCAGTATAATTACACTGGTGTGTCAATGTGGGAAGGAAAACTGCGTTTATGTGTTTGAGGAGTTTCTTCAGCTCAGCAACTGTCCTTTTCTGGTATTACTGCATACCACTGACATCAAAGGGAATATCTGAGCCTTATTTTTCGATGGGAGTGCATTGTAGCAAGGTAAAATGTTAAGTTAGGCATGCATAAATGTTTCTTATGTGAATCTAGAGGAGTATGTCTGACTGACAGGCAGAGAGAGAAAAGTCTATTTATATAAAAACAGGCAGTGTTGATCGAGGCTTCCTCCTCTTCTCTTCTGCTGTTTCTTCCCCAGTGCCTTGCCAACATATCTTAGGCTTAATTTGCATGGCCTAGACTGGCAGGCAAAAGAGCATTTCAGTCTCAAGGCCATTCAGCCTTTAAACTCTCCTCCTAAACTGCAAACAAACTTGCAGATATCTCTGTAAACCATGGGGATTCTTAGAGTCTTCACTGAATGTTTTCCCATAAGGCACCAAAGGTAGATTTGATTGTTGATGCTCTGACCCACTGTCGGATAGTCAGATAAAGACTCCACATTCCAGTTAGGAGAAGATAAAGATCAAGCCAAATATAATCTGCCCAGCATTCAGGATGCTCTTCCTGCACCATTATCCATGAACAAAGAAAGTCACTTGCAAATGCTTCTGAGCCTAAGGATTGAGACTACTGTACAAACGTTTTGCTCCCAGCAACAGTTCTCCATGAGAAATTCAGCATATAAGCTAATGAATCCACACAGGGAAAGAGAGCTACCACTATGGTGACAGATCTTGGGATTACAGCACCTTACAAGACCAATTCAGAAGCCAGTTAAGAACTGAGGGACTAAGGTTAAGTATCTTACTTTAGATTTTATCTTCCCAGTTTTCTAGGCAAAGAAGGTATGATGACAAATGATGTCCTCATGTGGAAAAGCTGTAAAAATAATATTACTGTCCAGTAAACCAAAGAAATAGAAATACAGATGGTATGGTTTAAATCTCTGTATTCTCCTAAAGTATCTTTTAATACTGTTGGAACAAATAGAGCTGAAACTGCAAAAATTAGAAAGCTGGTTTCTTCCATTTGACACATTCTTAGAGGCCTTTTTTGCCATTAGCCTTACTGTCTGTTGTGATTATGTGGTGCTTCTGTACCTTGTGCAAAATGCCTGGCTTGAAGCAAAAATATTGTAGTATGTCAAACAAAGCAAATTTAATACCAATCAGCTGCACTAATTGAAATGACAGTGACATTCTGCACTACACTGAAGTGTGGAAATACCTTACAGACAAGAAGCCTGACATTTGACTGAGATTCCCTATTTCAAAATATCAGTTTTCGTATTTGTAATTATGTCTTAAACCTTTGACATGAGAAATGCTGTTTATAGAAGGATTTTCACAAAACAGTTCTCCCCTTACCCTGTGAAAGAAGGCTCTCCCTTTTTTGCCTTTCAGAGACCAAGCAAGAAATCTTTCTGTCAACCAGTAGAGTAACACGATAGTCATCTGCCTGCAGGAGGAGTCCTTGCCAGCGTACACACATCTATAACCACCTCACCTCAGGGAGACGAGATTGACACTAGAGATAAAACCTTTTTCAGCTTGCATGGTCAGACTCTGGTAAGACTAAACGTCAGGTCTGGTGGAAATCCTGTGGCGTAGACAACTGTTTATTAAAAACAAAATCAACCAACACTAGCAAGGAGAATTGCGTAAGAAAAAAATTATATATGAAAAGGAAAGAGCAGTTGATAGTAATTCATAACTGGATTAAAACATGCTTTGGGATGGAGTTCATTCCATTTTCCAGGTGGTATCCATCTCACAAGACAGACCAACTTATGGTGACCAGCACATGCTAGAAAACAGAACCCATTCTGGATAGAAGACCTTATTTCAAAAGTCAGAATTCCTTGAATAAACCTCTGCAATTCTTAGTCAACTATGAAGCAATCACAGAATGCACTTCTGAAGAAATCTCTAGAACAGATACCTCAATTGTGACACAAACTGACTTGAATGAATAGCTGCAGCACCTCTGGCTTTCAACAGGAATCTTGTATGCTGAATTTCCCCCAACATAATTCCCTAAGCACAGAAAACTGAGCACGAAAATCAACATGCCTAAAATGATGGTTTAAAATTCAGATCTCAGTCTTTCTGTGCTATTCCTTTTCCTAGCAATTAAAAAGAATAAATGTTTAGTTAAGAAATGTTAAAACAAGCATACTCCACAGAGCTAAGGACATTAAAAACTTCCAAAGCTAAAAAAGTTCAGAGTATTTCTGCCACCAACGCTTAAATTGGTTTAAATATTAGCTATAGTTAGAGCTGTGCAAAATAGACTTTGTTTTTCAGAAATTACACAGAACTTTCCAATTTCATAGAATTCCACAGTGCCTCAGTTATGGGCTTCATTTGCAGTGTTGATTAAGTAGATTTTTGCATCAAAAATGCAAATGTATATACACTTCTGATGCAAAACACACTTTGCTCAAATGCTGTTACGTCTGCTGTGATACTGGCCTGTTTGCACTCAACAAATTTTTCCGTTACTGGAGCTTCACAGTACATTATGGACTCCAAACAGACCCACTTGGGGATAAAAAAATATCCTGAAAGTTATGCAAAATATTCATAACAAAATGCAAATACTGTTTACACTTTTCAGCATCTCGGTATAGCAACTCATATTCTAAACTGCAACCAGCTAGAAGCTATATGGAAAAATTTTTAATCAGTCTCTGTGCTGGATACTTACATTGTTGCTTGCACAATAGATGTTGCATAAAGGCTGGGGCCAGCGTCAGATATAAAAATTCCAGTTTTAGAGCTAGATAGTGGGTTTAGATGCATTTAATACTGACACATTCAGAATGAGATTAATTTTTACTGAGATTTTCAGAGAAGGGCATTCAGCCAGACAGGAGACTGTTTCCTCTGGGAGAGAGAAAACCTATAGTTAAAGGACTGGATTTTAATTCCACCAATGTTAAATTGCACCAAAAAAGAACTTGGGCCAAAATAATTATTCACATCACACACTGCTGGGCAGTTATAGATTGATGTATTTACATTTTGCCAGAATAAGCAATGCCTTCTGAGAAATATAAACCTCTGCTTCTCTTACCCTTGCATCATTGATGAATACAACTCTTGTCATTGCTCACTGACATAGCAAACGTACCTCCTCTCATTCCTCCATGCATATTTACTTTCCTGTCTCCCTTGCACAAAGTAAAAAGTCCTCCACATTTAGGACTCAATGTTCTATTTCCTGGCATGCTGCATCAATAAACTAATGACACTTCTGTCAGTCTCTCTTGAGGTCAGTTCTGCCTACTCAGGAGATGTCCATAAAACTGGCTATTTCTCTCCACTGTACCTAACTAAAACCCGCTGATTCACAAAATTATTCTGGAGAGCAAGAAAGAGAAAAGTTATACTGCAAAAGACTGTCAGCTCGTAGAAAAAGAAACAGAGGAAGCTATATGGATGTGAACTCCACCATACTAAGATCTTGTTCAGTTTTGCACTCATTTTTCAACTAGAGATAAGTAAGTATATTTTAAAAGTATATACTAACATGCAGGGTTTCACTGGGGTGAGGTCTGATTGGGAGTGAAGAAGGCTCATGACGACCTAGTCTCACTGATTCAAGTTTGCTGAATTCTCCCACACATTCTGTTGCTTTTCCATCCTGAAAATGTGTAGTGCAGATGTTCACTGATAACTTCAATTTTCTCTCTGCAAAGGGCAGCAACTGCAGTGGCAACTGAAATTATGTGGTGAGGCAAAAACTAATCGAGAGAACAGTGGATGAAACTCAGGGTGAAAGCAAAAGGTTTCAGATTTTGTTCCACAGGTAAAAAATATCTGATGTTTAACTAAAACCTTTTGATATAAACTAGGCATCAGATCCTACCTGATCTTTCACATCTGCTCCTTTTAGACTCAGGCACCTGCACCTGATCCTCCATGAAAGAAATCTGATTAAAATCAAAAGGAAAAAAAAAAGTGACTGTGCTGGTAATTGGATTGTACCAAAATTGCAGAGTATGTCTTCATTAGGAGTAAATGCTTTATTAATTTAGGAAAATTACTATACTTTGTAAGGAAAATAACTCCATGAAGACAGATCTAGGGTTTATATAATTTGTTTCCTTGATTATACTACATTAAAAATACAGTTTTGCTGACAAAACAGAATTTACACTGAAGTCTTCCCCTGCTTAACCACATCAGTAGGACTGATGTCTCTTGCCTACCTTGATCAATGACATACATTAGCTGAAATTGGCAGGGAGCACATCTCCTCAAATATAACAGTGTTCATCAATCTGGCTCAAACTGAAAACCAATAACGGTGAAATTAAGCAACAACAAAAACCTGGTTAGGTGAATAATCTTGGTAGTGTGCAACATCTAAAACTAATCGTGGCATAACTCTTCTAATGGGTATTTTAATAATGTCCATAGATTTTATTCAAAGCCTAAATCTTCTATCAGTCCAACC
>JBCJKH010053396.1:0-14392 GCA_039877255.1 Loriculus beryllinus
TCCCCATTGATGGGTGAGGATGGGCTGACTGCTGGATTGCAACTGCTAGCTGCTGCCAGTTCCTAATACTTCAGCTCTCCCTGGCCTGCCACTCACTGTTGTCACTGGAATAGCTGAAACAGACGTTCAGCCTGAATGGGTCTTCAGCTTTGCTGCCTGAACCAGTTTCTACCTGACAGCCCACTCTTTCTCCCAGTTACACAGAAACTCAAGGCACCCAGTGTAGCTGTGGCACAGACTGACAGACTGTGACTTAGGTGCCAAGGAAAGGTAAACTGAGGTGGGCAAGGAGGTCCTCCTAAAGTTGGGCTCCACCTCGCTCCAGAGCCCAGCTCTATGTCATCAGTAGTCACAAGAGCTCAGCTTCCCAGCACCATTTGCATTCAAGCCTCGTACATCAATGTGATTTAGTGTCTCCAAGAAAAACTTGGTCCTTTGGTCTCAGCTGGTGACCGCACAGGGAGGAGAGAGGAGGCAGCAAGCAGCCCATCTTGCAATTCAAAATGAAACAGGATGGCTCGGCAGCGGCAGCACTGGCAGGAGGAGCAGCAGTCCCTCCGTGCTGTCTGGACTATTTCCCAGAAGGGACAGCAAGGGCTGTGTAATCAGGCTCAGCTGGTAATCAGGCAAAGTCCAAAGCAGCATAAAGACTAAATTATCCCTTAGTTCTTCCAGCTCAGGGGAAAGGATATTGATAGGGGAGGCGAGGGTGGCTGCTGGACTGCAGCTGCCGGCAGCAGCCCATGCAGACGGAGAAGCATCTTTCCACCTAACCTGCCCCTAGCTCCATTGTAATTCAAATCGCCGGCTCCTGTCGTGCAAAGGGCGCCTGCAAATCCCCAACGCCCTGCTCAGCCGCACACCAGCATAGCTGCGGGCACCCTGCGGCCCTGGGGGGGGGGGGGAAGAACACCATCTGTGCCTGCGAGGAGTCCTGCGCTTCACCCCTGCTTCCTCCTCTCCCAGGTCTACAAAGAAGGCGAGTGATGCCAGGCTGTCTTAGCATGAAACACGGTCCCAGCAGACGAGGCTAAACCTGAGTCCAACTGGATGAGTAACCCTCTATCAGCGCTGGAAAAGTGTGGCAAAAACGTGGTAAATGCTCCATCCCTGACAGCGTTCAAGGCCAGGTTGGACAGAGCCTTTGGTGTCATGGTCTAGTGTGAGGTGTCCCTGCCCAGGGCAGGGGTTTGAACTGGATGATCTTAAAGTCCTTTCCAACCCAAACCGTTTTATGACTCTGATTCTATGATTCCACACTGACAAAAGTAGGAGTCTGCTTTAGCGCTGGATTCAGCCCTGGGAGAGGGGTTTATAACACCTTTAAAACCCAGTAGACCCATCCCCATGTCTTTGAAACTCATAGCCATCAAAGTTACCTAATCATCTTTAAATCACAAGATTTAATACAAACAAGCAGGCTTTTGTGAGTGGGTTGGTAGGAGGCTAACACTTTATTCTCTAGCTTCTGAGCCTTTAAAACCCTGCCATGGAGCATGACTTCAAGCTGCTCTCTGCTACTGCTCAGGCTAGGGGGAACCCTTGGTTTTGAAAATGGAAAGCTAAGTCCTTAATTTCGCAGTAGCAGTGGACTCCAAAGTCCTCTGTCTCACAGCCACTCTTTCCAGTACCTAAAGGGGGCCTACAAGAAATCTAGAGGATGTTTTACAAGGGTAGGTAAGGACAGGACAGGGGGGAATGGCTTGAAGCTGAAAAAGGGTACATAACGTCCCTTCTAATCCAAACCATTCTATGATTCGATGATTTAAATTAGATATTAGGAAGAAATTATTTGCTATGAGGGTGATGAGGCTCTGGCACAAAATGCCCAAGGAAGCTGTGGCTGCCCCACCCCTGGCAGTGCTCAAGGCCAGGTTGCGATGGGGCTTGGAGCAACCTGCTTTAATGGAAGGTGTCCCTGTCCGTGACAGGGGCTTGGAACTGGATGAGCTTTAAGGTTGCTTCCAATCCAAGCCATTCTATGGTTCAATGATCCTCACATTGTAGACACCCTGCTGGCTGTGCAAGCACCATTGGTGGGGACCACACTGAAGCCCTGACTCTGAAAACCTCTTGACTAAAACACCATCCAGCAAAACAAAGAGAAGGTCCTCCTTGAACTGGCCCTACTCTCTGACCTGGACCGTGCTGTAGCCCCATGAATGGGTGTCAGACCACAGGTCAGGAATCTGAGCTGGAAAGGGCAGGTGAGGAAGGAAAGAACACCTCACATAGCACATCCCACATCCCCACCGCCGCCTCGTCCAGACACGGGTTTACCTGTTGTCCCTCGGTGCCTCCAGCTGCTGTCGAGAGGACGGACCAGCGGCAGTGCTGGCAGCTGCGAGGCTGCGGCGCCACCTGGCGGCCAATGACGGAAACAGCGCCTCTGGTGCCCGAGCGGGCTTCCCAAGGATAGGGACTGGGGGGCCCGGAGCCAGGATGGGCTCGGCAGGACCCTGACACCGCAGGAACACAGAAACCGATGGTGTTTCTTTGTTTAGAGGTGACTTCGGAAGAGAACGTGTATTCGTACTGCTCCTTGTGGGGGTGTCCCCGCAGCTTCTGAACTGGACGGTTACCTGAAGGTGAAAAAGTGAGAGTCTCAAAAATGTGGAATAATGCCGACAGGCTTCGTGAGGAGAGGTGGGCAGGTGGCGGAAGAAGCCGAGTATTGCCTGTGTTACTGAGCTCAGCCCTTATTTGAGCTGATGTAGTCTGCTCAGAAATGAGAAACTGGAAATCTTCATGAAGGTTTGACTACATTAGCCCATGGGAAATCCATGTGTACGCTGACCAGCAACACTGTGTCTGCATATGCCCCTGTGCATCCCTCACCATTTGCTGTGGCTACTGGTTAAGCTGCTGCCTTAATCCCTGCCCTGCTTTTGTGCAGCACACAGCACCATGGGTGCCTGCTCTCACAGCCAGGCTCCTCTGCACACTCTGCCAATATAAGCGTGAGAGAGTTGTTTCTGTTCTCCTGTTTAAGGAAGCAGACCTTGCAGGACTTTAGGAACAGGACAAGGGCAGAGAAGTCAAGGCTGTGGGGAGCAACAGAGCAACCTCATATGGAGGATGTGGCCATTCCATCACGTACTTTGCCTACGTCAAAGATGAAGAAATGAGTCCCTGTCCCCTGCAGCAACAGGCACACCACCATGCAAATGATATAGGGCCATATATTCCACCATCTAGGAGGATCGAGAGCCACCAGCTCACCATGATGAGCTACTTACCCTACGGCTGCTGCTCTCAGTCTTCCAACAAAGCCAACCTACAGCTACCTTCAACCTAATTTATACCTCTGCAAGCAGGCACTGGGTCTTGCAAGAAGGAACAACCTTGATCAGCTGTGAAAAGGCACCACATGAGAGACTTTGTTAATTAGAAGTTACTGATGTCTGTATAGCTGATAATTTGTGAGAAATGATGGTTGGATGGATGCTTCTGACCAGCCCAGCCTACCTATTACAAACTGGTCACTAACAGGAAGGAGAGCAGAATGCCATTACAATAATTACGCTGCACCATTTAAGAACCTCCATCTAGCTAAATCTTGAAGGACTTCAGAAGCTGTGATCTGATCCAGGAAAGCAGTGACCCACATGCTTAGCTTCCAGCACAAAGGCAGACCTAATGGGATACAAAATTAAGCTGGGTTTTCTCTAGGTTCAGGGCTGTTGAGGCTAATGCTTCAGAGGTCAATATCCCATAGCAGGTCAGCATCAGCGAGGAGATGGACAGAGTGCTGCTTCCTAATTTTATTTACACTAATAAATTCCCCACCTGTGTCCATTAATTTACAGGCAAAAAATGCCAACATGCTGTCACTGGGTAGCTATAGATAGCAACTGGTTGTAGTGTTTGGTTCAGTAGACTTCAATAAGTGAAGTGTCTCAGGGCCTGAGGACTGTGGGCAGGCTCAGTTGCTCCTGCACCCTCTCCCTGGGTACCAGGCTCACCAGGTTTCCTTCACAATGCTTCCAGTGAATGGTGGGGCTTAGGGCCTGACACTCAAGCAGTGGTTTCCCAGCTTTCATCTGAGACACAGGTTAAGTCCAGGAAGCGAATTTTGGCTAAAGATGAATATATTGAAATGAAAAATGTCAAAAGAAATACTCACACTGTTTTATTGGAACAGTTCTGTCATGAAAACACAATTGAAATGTCCTTGCTACAGGATCTCTGCTTTCTGCCACTGGAGAGTTTCAGCTGGGTATTTTTCCATTAGCACTTCAATTAATGTCACTGAGGGCCTCCCTGAGCTTGTTCTTAGGTAGCCTTGCCTTGTTTCACATGTGCAGTTATTCAGGTTCACACTGTCAGCATAAATGATGCTTACCTGCCACGTAGTTCTGCGTACATTCACAACACATGGAAGTCAAAAGGACTTACTTAAGTGTTAAGTACCTGGGGTCTTCAGCAGATCTGAAAACCATGAAATGCATCACCGAATCGGGCCTTGTCCTGATTCATTTAGCTGCCTAAATCTCTGCTTTGTGGGTTTAATCTGGAAAAACAGTAATCAGAATGAACTGTAGGAGCAGCACATCTTCACAAGACAAGCCTTACACATCTAATTGCCTGTTTAAAGCCCCAGAATCTGATACCTGCATATGAAACAGTGATTGAGAAATGACTGCAGTCTGAAACTGGTATTTGAAAGGGCATTGTGTTCATAAATCTGCAGGCTTTAACTCAGAGAGAATAGTAATGTAAGTAGTCCACTTTATGGCAAGGCAGGCGTTTGTATCTTTGTCAAATGTGCCAGATAGCATATGGAAAGCTCTGTAAACCTGGGAAGGGAAAGGAAAGGAAAAGGAAAAAGAAAAAGAAAATGAAAAAAGGAAAAGGAAAAAGAAAAAAGGAAAAGGAATTAAAATAAAGCTACCTTTGCTTCTAGCTTCTGGCTGTGCTAGATCATTTTAGATCCTCTCCTCACATCTGACATTTGCTTAACTGCACTGTCTAACAGTTACTCCAGCTCAAATTACTCCATCCCTGCCCTGTACATCCACACCTGCTAATCTGGGGAACTTTGTAGGAGCTTATTTGCAGCCGTCAGCGTGCGGATGCTACACACGGCAGTGACGTGCGGCTCTGGAGGGGCACAAAGGCCATGTTTGCAGTGCTGGTTCCTGACATTGTGCATGTGCTCTGAGATAGGAGAGCACGAAGAACACCCTCAGCATACAACCTCCCTCCTTATCTACAGCCCATCACACCCTCCAAGCTGACCTGTGTCTGCTGCCCACCAAATCCCTCTCATTCAGTGGTCTCCAGCCTTCACTAGGGCCACGGCACTCACTAAGGGATCTGTTGAGAGCAATGTCATAGTTCGGTTTGCCGGTCAAACCGCGAAGAATATCTGAATGTTGGCCACAGGCTGGCATCTAGTGGTCTGATCTCTACTATGTTATACAGCTGGCAGCTGCACAAGTAAGTACAAAGTCATCTTTGATGAACTCAGCAGAGAAGGGTCCAAGCCATATCCATGCAGGAGTGATGGTCTAGCTTTTGAGACCCTCCTTACCTGCAGTGCCAACTAAAATACACCTGAAGAAGAAAACTATTCATCTATGTGGAGACAGCAGTCTCCCTTGGGGATGTAGTAGCTCCCACTTTCTCTGCCCCACTAGAGAAAGCCACACACCCTCCAGAGTTTACAGTAGAAACCAGGCACCACATCTCCTGTGCACCCTCTTTACCCCATCCCCCTTCCCCTCCCTGGACCATTCTGCTGTGCCCCCCATGCAGACACCCTCAGGTCCCATTTGCAAGCAGGTGGGAGGCCCCTCGGCATGCAGGGATGGAAACAGGAGCATACCCTGTGGAATGACTCCCTGCTCTCAGGGGAGAGCTGACCTCTGCAAGCTGGCATGTTGCAGCAGAGCAAGTGTTATAAATATGAGTGAACCCAGCAGCCCTTTATGGAAGCCCAGGCTGCAGCTCAGGGATGCTTAGCTAGGAACATCAGGGTAGAAGGAAAAGCTCTGACACAACACCCTGCTGGCCCCTGGCTTGGAGAGACAGCTACTGCCTGATCCACAGGAAAGTGCTGGCTGCATAGTTCTGGATCTGTTGGGTTTTGGGTTTTTTCCTTCTAGCAGGCTCCTCTGAGCTTTCATCCTCACCAGATGAAGCCTCAGATTCTGCTCCCCACAGCAGCCACAGCTAAAAGGCCAGGCAAGAGCACGTACAAAGCTGTGCTCCTGCCTCATGAGGCTCAGAAGCACTCTGTCCCAGGATGAGCAGTCTCTTCAGCAACACAAGCCACTGCCTCTTCATGGGTGACAATTTCTAAGGAGAGGTGCAAAAAAGAGTGAAAAGGAGCTGTGAAATGTTTTCTCTGGCCTAAAAGCTGTTACCCACCCTGAATTGTGGGTACCAGCTCATTGTCAGTAAGGCAGAAACCTGTTTCTTCCCACTATCAGCTCCAACAGCAGTTTTCAGCCACCCCTAAGGAACAAGGCGAAGTCACCACCTTTTTTTGCTAACTTCCACCCTATCATCACACAGTCTCTGATTCTCAGGTCCTTCTGTGGCTCATGCATTTCAGCTTCCATTTTAAACCAAAGAAGCTTTAATGACCTCTTTCGTGGCTGCAGGTGAAAACTTGAGTACAGGGACCCAGAAGCTGCCATGCCAAGGGAAAAATATCACAAGCAAGACACTTCTCAGATCTCCTTGTTTCTAGGCTTCTTGATCTAAGGAGATACCTGAGTCATTACTCATTACTTCTGAATGCTTGGGAACGCTGTGTAACTGTATCCCAGCTACATACCAATGTCCAGAACAGGTTTGCTGCCAATAGGGCTTATTCACATAGAAGAATTTGCATTTAAAAATCGCCTGGCATTAAAGAACACAAAAAAAAGTGTGCTCAGAGCATGCACAAAAGCCTGCCTGTGGGACACCAGTACTGCCAGGAGAGCTATTCACCCTAGAAATGCAAGTGCAAATGCAAGGGGGTCAGCAGACTCTGTAAAGAGATTCAGGGCCATCTTAGACGGTACAAAGTCCAGTTAGAGAAGACGTACGTCAAAGCGAGGCAGAAACCTAAGAGCCGCAAATCCTTTCTGTCTTAACTTACAGAGTTAAGGAGCGTGCTAAGCTTGCCTAAGTCATCATCCGAAAGGAATGAGGCTCCTGGTGGCAGAGTGAGCTCACCCCAGTGCTTCCCAGCCCTCCCAGCTGCACCCCAGCAGGCATCATGGGCAGGGGATGGGGAAGGATTTGAGGGACAGCACAGGAGGACAGGAGGGAAGGAGAGCTGAGCTGCTGCTCCAGTATAGCAGGTGTAAAGCTGCTGGGTCCAGCTCTGTCAGCAGTGGCTGGAGCCACATTGCTAAATTAAACACCCCTCCAATCATCACGATGTTATTAAATGCGCTGATGCCCTCCTGGATAGGAAAAACCTGAGGTGCAAGTGACACCCCAGACCTGCTGCACGCACCCTGCATTAGACCCTGGCCCCGAAGGGCTGTGTGGAAGCAGTGCTGGTGATTAATGCATGCAGGGTACGTGCAGGCAGGGACACAGACGTAAGCTCGGACATACCGATCATGGCCACAGCTGGCAGAGGGCCAGTGACCCCTCCTCCTCCAAGAAAAAGGCAGGAGACCAATGGAAATGACCAGGCTGTATATGACCTGAAATTTTCCAGAAGGGAATATACTGTGCCAAGCCACATGCTTTATTTGTTTTATTTTACTATTAGTAATTATATTATCATTATATCATTAATAATTACTGAGGTCACTGGGACAGAGCTCAGCATGCATCCATTCAGAACCCAGGTCTCAGGAGACCAGCTTTGGCCATACTTTCACATGGGCTCAGGACTTGTCTGTGGATCACCAGGTTTCACAGAGACTGCCCAGAGCTCAGCTCTCAGCATCTCTCATAGGAATATGCCTGGCCTGGTCTCTGAACCAACTCCACTGAGAATGTGGCCAGCTGCATTTGCATCTCCTTCTCCAGCTCTGCAGCATGCCAAAACCTCCCATTAAAGGCTCAGTGAATAAATCTGTGTCTGGCTTCTCTAGACAGGTGCAAATTACTCCATCCTAGGAGAGGGGAAGTTTTGCAGTCAAAAGCACAGAGAGCAATAGGACACTCAAGTGTCACATGTAGCAAATATGATTGGGGCCTGCAGCTTATGAAATGGTCTCTCTTTGAATGTTTTCAGCTCAGTTTTGGGGGTATTTTTACCACCTCTCTGCCCACTGATTAGTAGGATTGAGGCTGTTTCTAGTGTGCCTAGCACAATTCAGGTATGGTCAAGCATAAAGCTGTCTCCACAGCTACAGTTCATACACCATTATTAAGCTCTTCTTCTTGGTGTATTATAGGTAGTATGTGTTTTGTATATAAGCAACAGGAATAATGAAGAAAATCACCCCATCCTAGTGGTACCTGCAGGAAGCTCTAAGGGAGCCCCTACACCCTTTCCAGGGTGGGTTGCTTGTGGAGAAGTCTCCAGAAGCAGAGCTTCCAGCCCAGCCAGGAAGAGTAGGCAAGTTGTTGCCTGACTACAGGCTATCTGCAGCCTTTTCCAGTCTGCTGCTGCAGGTTGCGTTATGATGTCCGCTGTCAGACCTCTGCATAAAGAAGCAGCTGTGTCTACTTCCAGCATTTCTCCTCATTCTTTTCATTTTCACTTGATTGCTCTCCTTTCCACCCATTTCCATCCATGCCAATGAGCCCATTTCCATTTGGCCACAAGTGATGTCTTAGTTAAATAATTTCTTGCTGTGTAGGGTTTCTAAGCCCGTTAAGATGTAACTATCCAAATCCTTCCAGGAGAGTTCCAGTTTTGACCTTCTCAAGTACTTTCTGACCTGTGCAAGATGCAAATGCCAGACTAGCATCCAAAGACAGAGGTGCAATGATCCCTGTAAGGTGTCACAGACCAACTTTGCTCTGGGGGGACACAATGCCTAAGAAAGCAAAGGCTATTTTTGAGAGGAGTCAGGACCCCTGAGGCATCGTATTGACCCTCTCTTTAAAACTTCTATATAATTTCATAGAAATGCTTTTGTCTGTGCTACATTTGATTTCCTCATAAACACCAGTATCTGACTGTCAGAAAACTGAAGGGGTTCATAGCACTTTCTTATCACACAGCAGATCACAGCACCTCAGTCAAAATATACAAAGCATCACCAGGTGCTGCAAAGATCTTTGGAAGTTTAAAACAGGGAAAAAAGGAAGGGAGTGCAGTGATACAACTTCTCTGGCTTGTACTTACCATCAGTGACATGACTGCATCGGAGTACAGGCGATGTAAAGCACCGTGAAGTACTTGCCACCTTTCAGGCCTGAAGGAAAAGGAGAAAGAGGTTTTCTCACACCGCACAGCTTTCCTTGGGATGATAGTGATCCCCTTGGTCTCCATAGGAAGGTTCAGTGCATTTCCAAGACTTCCACCCTGATGACTGCAGTATGCCGCAAGCTATTATGAGCTGTGACCTTGCTTGGATAGTTGGTGGCAAGAGGCATATTTTCTGAATACTCCTATCTTACAAAACATACAAGGTCTTAGAAGCTTGGAAAGGATTAGCTAAAGCAGAACCCTAAATCCTGAAAAAGCCCTGAAAAAAAGCTCACTGAGGCTTTTGGATCAGAGGTGGCTGGGGACCTCTTGTACTATGTAAAATGGAAAGTACAATGAAGGTGAGAACGACAGAGTGGAGTGTAACAGCAGCAGCCAGGAGGGAGAAATAGCAAGTGTATATACCTGATTTATGATACAAATAGCAGAAAAATCAACAAGAAGGAGAGCTTTATTTATCCTACATCCCCACCCAGCATTTCTGCAAGCTCAAAGTGAAAAGCTGAGGTTGTACTGCTTTGAGCACCTCTGTTGTATTGCTGTCACTGGCTACCTATCCTCACAAACTTCAAAGCAGCCAAGTAAAATCCTACTTAAATGAACATTAGGGGTGGTTTCGCAGCCTAATTCCCTGGATCCAGGATTTTGCTCAATGAATGTCCCTCAAAGGGCGTAGAGAACAGAGGATAAACCAACAACAAGCTCTTCCCTTAATTCTCTCTTTCTTTGCCTGAAATTTTGGGGCCAATTCTGAAGGTCATTTGATCAAAGTAGGCACCTGTCCAGGTGGACAGGCACTGAGCCCTTTCAGGTCACTTTTCAGAGAGCTTTCAGGTGGATGGCTCTAGGATGGTTAGTCAAGTAAAAGCATTGTACCGGTTTCTCAAGGCAGGGCTAAGAGATGCAGCAGCAGAAGGGCTGATGGAGTCAATGTTTAGTTAGTCACAGCTGGGAGGCTGAGCCCTGTAATCAACTTATATCAGAGACTAACAGATGCCAGCTTTGCCAAGGAACTATCTGAGCTAAGAGGCAAGTATCCCAGTATACAGTGCTGACCGTACCATTTCCTTGCATGGCAATGGCCACAGAAACAGATGTGTTACAACCACGGGCAGCTAAATGGGATCAGGACTATGCAGAAAGATAGCACAAAGTATTTGTAGTGAAGTCATGAGTGCAAAATACAAGATTTCACAGAGATCTTTGTCCCCCTCCATCCTTACCTCTTATGGGGAACTGCTATTGCTCCTACCCTATAGGGGAGGATCAGACACACAGAAAAACTTTATGTCAGTGTCATGTAGAAATGGGCCTTTAACAAACTCAGGTTCCCCAAATCCATACGGTCTACACACTGTCCTATACCCAGTCTGAAACATCATCTGAGTGTACAGACAGATTTGAATTCCCGAAGAAAATTGCTTCTGGGACCCAGATGGGCATATTTCAGTGTGGTGCTATCAGGACTTGGAAAGATGATGAAGAAAAAGGTATAATACTTAGGGTCTTTGTTAAGGTGTGAGTGCATTTGCTTCAGCCCCAGCTTTGCTACCGGCATTTTACAGCCCTCCCCAGGGAAAAGAAGCAACTTCTTGTTAATAAAAAGCATTTTTGTTCTTTTTTTTTTTTTTTTTTTTTTTTTTGATAGCATGAGAAGGAGAAAATGAAAATTGGATTGTGTCTATTTTTAGGCAGATTAAAAAGTTACTCAGCCTGGAGAGAAAGAACCTCATAAATAGCTTGAACGATATGAAAGTGGAGCAACTGCTGAAGATCTACACAAATAAAAGGAGGGCAGGAGCCTGGGAAGCCAGTTTTGAAGTAACCGTGCATGTTTAGTTTTTACAGGCTTGTCTATGTGTGCCTGCTTTAAAACACTATGGTCCCAGTGGAAGCCTGCTCCTGCACCCCACATCCACAGGCTCCTTCAAAGGCAACCAACCAGCCTGATGTAGACCTTGTCGCCCCACAAACTCAGTTCTGTGTTTTACAGCCTAAACATTCAGCCTGCCCAGCCATTGCCACACACTGTGACACAAGTCTTGTGTCTCCCACTAAAAGCAATCAGATTTACCCAGGTTTGTCACATATCTCTTTAAAATGATCACTCCTGAAGGGTGTTTCAGTAGCGAGTGTATTTCAGAGGCTGCCTTGCCCTGGATTTTACCCAGATTCCCTCTGGCTTCATCATGAAGACTTCAAGTTGCAGGCAAACATTGAATTTCTCTAAAAGCAGAAACTATGAGGCTTTGGAAATACAACAGGCTTGGAAACCATTGCCCACATTTTCAGTTGCTTTCCTGAGGGCTGTTTAGGTTAGATTTGAAAGCTGAGGGGAACATGTTCTTCTAAGAAACCAGGAGATGGGTGTAATCTGTCAAGGGAAGCGGTTGAATCCCCATCCCTGGAGGTATTTAAAAGACATGTAGATGTGGCACTTAACAACATGGTTTAGTACTGGACTTGGTTAGGTTTACAGTTGGATTTGATGATCTTAATGTTTTTTTCCAATCTAAATGATTCAGAGATCCTGTAATTGCTAAGCAATGCTCACCTTTCACCCAAGATACTAAAACAATCCTACACATACAGCTAAGTGGGAACAGATTGCTGGGGTGTGAGTTGCATGCACCAAGAAGGGACATCACCCCTTGCCTGGTAGGGACGGAGCAAGGCTGTGATGGAGCAACAGCAAGAAGGCTGATAAGGCCACGTGACTGCACATCACTTTGGTGGGGGGCAGACCCATGCTCCTTGTCAAGCTCTTCTCTTCCAGCCCGTCAGCATGCCTTCTCCAGTGGATCCATGCCAGCCCCAGTGCTGGTCTGTGGCCAGCTGGCCTGCCTCGACCTGCCTGTTGCTGCCAGTCATGGGGCAGTGGTGGCAGCCCGGTCACAGAAGGGGAAGAGGTGAAAGACGGTGCCACCAAACCGTTCTCCTCCAGCAGCATGGTGCAGTGGTGCAGGCAATGCAGCAGAGCAGCAGGCAGCACTGAGCTCCTGGGGAAGGGGGAACCAGTCACCACTCCTGGGAAATGAAGAGCAAGGAATACGCAGGACTGCTTGCTGGGAAGTGCAACGGGATTGTGTGAAAAAACACTTCCAGGCCAACAGGCAGGTCCCAGAAGGGGAGGCCAGCACGGATGGCTATCTCTCCATCACCCTAAGGAGAGCCCTGGTCTGGGCACATCTCCTACTCTTCACCCTTACTTGGTGCAATAAGGTTTTAACCGCTTGCCAGCAATGTATGAGGCTTGGTAACTACTGTGGACATGGGAGGTTGCAGTATAAGCTTCCTTCTGCTTCAGGATTACCGGTTCAAGGGACAGCAATTCTCCTGGTACTCCACAAGCAAAGAAGAAGGTGCTGCAGAAAAGATGCTGAATGTCAGCCCCAACCAGTGCTCCAGGCAGGAGGAGGAGGGAATCCCATGAGTGCTCACCTCCTTTGCTGCTGAGAAACAGGAACTTTTCCTCCAGCAGTGCAAATGAGGCTCTGAAACTGCTTAACCTGAGATTTGTTATCCAAAGCTTAATCACTGTTATGCCCAAGGGGATATATAAAGAGAGATACCCTTATTCTAAATTGCAGTAAATACCTTCTATTTTTGTTAAGCCCTAATAGGACAGGCACTGCCTCGGTTCCCTGTGAAAGAGAAGTCTGTCCCTTCACAAACCCTGCCTGTGTACTCCCAGCACTCCTGTCTTCCACTCCCTCCCTCTTGCTCACTCCCTCTCTCTCAGATGATGCAGAGTGCCAGCAAGTCCCTCAATGGTGTCATATCTGTCCTTTTTATTCATTGCAGGGTTTATTTTTAGCCTGAAACAACTGCTTCCTAAAAATGGAGTTCCTAATGACACGGGAGCTGGACACAGCTATGTAAGGTATCCAGGGCTTGGCCTGACAGCTTCTCCTGTCTGTCTCTTTGTTGTGAGCCCAGGACAGCAAAGTTTGCTGCTCCCCACCAGCCTTGCAGCATTTGGGCTGATCACTAACAGGGCAACAGAAAAAGAAACTTGAACTTCACCTGAAGCATTTGGTCTCCCCTTCTCCCCAAATTAAGAAGGAGGGGGATGTTTACCTGCCCTCTGCTGCACTCCAAGGTCTCCCCTATGAAGGCGACTTGGTGGATCCTGGCAGGTCTTTACCTGCTTTCCTGCTGCAAGGCAGAAGAGGGACTGAACTTCCCCACTTACGATGGGAAAGACCGAGTGATCGACCTGAACGAGAAGAACTACAAGCAGGCCCTGAAGAAGTATGACATGCTCTGCTTGCTCTTCCACGAGCCGGTGAGCTCTGACAAGGTGTCTCAGAAGCAGTTCCAGATGACAGAGATGGTCTTGGAGGTAAGCACCGCTGCATGTCTCAGCCGGGGTCAATAGCACAGCATTGTTTGGAGCCAAGGAGAGGACAGTCAAAGGTTCTTGTGCAGGAAGGAGTTGAACACCCGAAAGTTTGGGCTTGCTTACTTGGATCTGAGTTAGCACGTGAGTTCTGAAGCCCAGAAGTGCTCTTCTGAGTTGTTTGCTGGGAAATAGTCTTTCTGGATGGTGCATCAGAAACTCAGGCAAGTAACCTTGCAAACCTCAGCAACGTGAGCTCAGCTCAGCTGGGCTTTCTCAAATGCCAGCACAGACCTGAGCTTGTAGCTTAAAGTTTTCAGATCCTTTTTCATTATGTATCCTCCTTGCATTCTGGATCCAGTCACATTTTCTATCCCTCTAGGAGCAATCAGCCAAGAGGCCTTACAAAACTGTGCTGCAAATGGGTGTCGTAGCTCCCCATCTCAAAAACTCCCTGTTGGTGCAGCATTAAATCCCTTTTTGTTTTTCCGACACTTGGTTGCCTGCTTGGAATCAGTCTGGAGCTGCTTGTTTATGCAGCCATTCACTTCTGTGCTGGAAAAAAAGCAGTGTTCATTCTTTGGTGAAAGAATGACTAATTAAATCCTCAGTAAAATAAATCACAGTGAAAACTGCAAAGTAGATTCATAGCATTCCTGCTTGTAATGTAGCTGTAATCTAGGGAATCATAGAGCAGCAAGCCTGGATTG